>JASDQU010437383.1:18388-31374 GCA_032191745.1 Picea mariana | reverse complement strand
TTATTTGCATGGCATTACAGATGAGTTGGCCAAACTCCGATATGGTGTTCTCCATCTAGATAAAGAACGTTGGCAATGGAGAAAAAATGCCTACCAAGGGTATGTGTCTTGGAAACAATTTGTGGAAAAACTTTATGAATGCTTTGACACTAACACCAACCATTTAGGCCTTTTGATAAAGTTGAAACAATATGGCATAGTGGAAGACTCGAAAGCTACTTTTGAGCGATTTGATTTCCGTACATAGGGAATATTTAATTATTTTTTCTGAGAATGTTTTATCAGTGGCCTCAAGGATGAGATTCGTTCCCATCTCCTCATGGATCAGCCTTAGAGTTGGGTGGACACTACTAAAAGAACTAAGGAAACACAACAAGTTGTCTCTTCTGAAACCCAAAAAACCTCGTTTACTCCTCACACTGAAACAATCATTCCCATTCCTCCTTCTACTCCACTAAAGATCTATAAATTGAACAGGGTAGAAATGGTTGAAGGCCAACGCAAACGCATTTGTTATAATTGTGATGACAAATATTTTCCTGGGCATAAGTGTAAGGAAAAAAATATTTTATAAACATCTCTGAGGATGTTTTGGAAGACAATGTTGAGGCCCCCCTATAGATGAGTCACCTAAACCCACTGACATCACCCCACCCTTCGACCCTCCAGAAGTCGAACCAGTCATTTCCCTGAATGCTCCCATTGGGTTCTCTTCTCCTCAAACCCTCAAGCTAATTGGTTACATTAAGAATCATAATTTCATCATCCATGTTGGATGATGATAGTGGCAACACCCATAGTTTTATTCATCATTGCATTTTCCAAGAAAATAATTTCTATATCCATGTTGTGAATAATTTTCAAATCATGATTGCCAATGGAAGGTCCATGAAATGTGGGGGGCATTGTGAAAATGTGCGTCTCCAAATTGGTCAGTACCACATGAAATCTCATATGTTTTCTATCGACATGGGAATTTGTGACATTGTGGTCCGTGCAGAATGGCTAAGGACTCTGGGTCCCATTCTTATGGATTTTAAGGAATTAACCATGCAATTCCACCAAGAGGTCCAACAATATAAGTTCCAACGCATCATCGTCGGTTCCCTGAAGATCACTAGTTTCCATCACATGGAAAATATCCTCAAAAGGGTCAGTCTGGCATTATTTCACAACTCCATTCCATTCAATCCACTAAGACACCCTCTCTTCCACAAAACCTCCAATCCATCCTCTCCAAACATCAAGTTTTTTTTTCCACTCCCTAGGGACTTCCTCCTTCTCGTGGTGTTCATGATCATTCCATTACCCTTCTCCCCGACATCCTTCCTCCCAATCTTCGTCCTTATCATCATCCCATTCCTAGAAAAATGAAATTGAGAAAATTGTTCAAGAATTACTCATTGCAGGTGTTATTCATCCTAGTACAAGCCCCTACTCTTTTCCTATGGTCATGGTCCTTAAGAAATAAGGTTATTGGTTCATGTGTCCTAAATTTTGCGCCCTCAACAAACTCACTATCAAAGAAAAATTTCCCATTCCTGTCATTGATGGCCTCTTGGATAAATTGAGTGGTGCCTAGTTCTTTACTAAAATTGATCTTTGTTATGGATACCACCAGATATGTATGAATGTGGAAGATATTCCTAAGACTTAATTTGGAACTCATGAGGGCCACTATGAGTTTTTGGTCATGCCCTTTGGCTTGTGTAATGCTCCCTCCACTTTCCAAAGCCTCATGAATCATGTCTTTCGTCCTTTTCTCTGTCATTTTCTTAGTTTTCTTTGATGATATCCTCATCTATAGTAAAACTTGGACACCCAATCTTGCTTATGTGGATCGAGTTCTACATATACTCTCTGAGAACCAACTTTTCCTCAAACAATCTAAATGTGATTTCAGAGCCTTGGAAGTCAAGTACTTGGGTCATATTGTTGGCAAGGGAGGTGTTAGGGTGGATCCAAAAAGGATTGAGGATATGCAGTATTTGGCTCACCCAAAGACTCTCAAAATCTTTCATGGATTTCTGGATTTAACAGGATTTTTTACAAGTTTGTTAAGAATTATAGAAAGATTGTGACACCTCTCACTTATCTCCTTGAAAATAATTATTTCACTTGGACTCCCATAGATGATCAAGCCTTTCAAACCTTGAAGGTGTCCATGTGCACCACTCCAGTCCTAACCCTCCCTGATCTCGCAAAGACCTTTGTCCTAAAATGTGATTCTTCCAGGAAGGGAATTGGGGTATTCCTTGTGGAAGATGGTTGGGATTTGGCCTTTACCAACAAACAACTGTCACAGTGCCATTTGGGAAAATCAATCTATGAAAAGGACATGTTGGTTATTCTGCATGAAGTGGATCTATGTCGCCCTTATCTTTAGGGGAAACACTTCAAAATAAAGATAGATACTCAAATCCTCAAGTATTTTCTGGAACAACACCATTCCTCCCTAGAGAAACAAAAATGGGTGACTAATCTCTTTGGATATTATTATGAGATCATTTAGAAGAAATGAAAATACAATGTGGTTGTTGATGCAATTTCATGAAAATATGAAGATGAAAGGTCCCTTTTTTAGCTCTCCTTAATTTTCCCATATTGGCTCAAAGCTATTCTCCAGGAATGGCTACACAATCCCAAAAATTCACATTTGATCCAACAATTGTAGGCCAATTCTCCAATTTCCCCTGGGTACTCTTGGCATAATGATGAGCTTCACTACAAAGGTCATTTGTATTTAAGTAAAGAATCACAAATTAAATCCATGGTACTTTATGATCTTCATGCTTCATCCACAGATGAGCACTTTGGTGTTATTGGGTAAATCGGTAGATGCAGACATGAACTAATCCCCCTAGATCCACCTGGATCTAGAAAAAAACAAGATGGGACAAGACGCTTTCCCTAAGTTGTGATAATTGAGTTTACTACCAAAGGAGGAGTAGATAACATACCTTATGAATCACTTCCTTATATCTTTGCTGTCCCTGCTTCACTCCAGTTCTCTTGTGGAATCGGATCTAGAATAACACAAACCAACCAACGTGAAATCAACAATAGTAGAATTCAATGACAACCTAAACATGTGATCAAGGACTCATGTAATAAAATACTAATCATTTTATGGGAAAGAGACGTGCCACCATATTATATTAATTAAAAGTAGAAGATAGAACTAAATTTCCTTGATGTTTCAAGTTCCCTTTTAGTGGTCCTTTGTTCCAACACACACACATACACTTGCTCCAAAATTCGCATGAAGATAATCCACAAAATCTTGATAGACAAATGGAGGCCTCAAGCATCACTAGGAACAGAATTCTCCACACGTCTTTAGCCTATTCTTTCATCAATTCTCTGCTTAATCTTTCTTAACCTTTTCCATGAGAAGCCCTTGATTATATAGGAGAAGGTGAAGTGGTTAAAGGGATGAGGATGATCCCACCAAATCATAGAAACCAGTAGGATCACAACCATACGGATGCCACCTCACATTCTAGAAGATTCCCCTTCTAGAAACTTCATGAAACCTCTTTCCTCTTTTATCTTTGGAATGCCACGACAACCTTCCTATATAACAGCCTATAGAAATCCCCAGGCTAGCTATAGAGCAGCCTGCGAAAATCATATATTCTGCACTGTCTAATATATGCATCCTGCGGACCCTTTCTAAAATGTAGTCTTGTAGAGGAGGAAAGAACTTGATTTTCTCAGGTAAAAAGTCATGTTGGGATCCTGAACACATGTTTGTGAAATCACCATTCGGGTGAACAAAATAATGTGTAACATCATGGTCTACCAAAACCTATGACTGGGTCAAACATTCTTTTTTCTGGGATGGTATGATCCAGATTATTTTCAGCACAAAATGAGTGTGGAGATATAATAAAGAAATGTTCAGAGATATCTCAGATATCCAATATTATAAAATAAATGTATCAGAGATGCAACATAAACACATATATACAATAATACACAATTTTCTATTATTGAGCGAAAATATACAAAGACTGTAAAATACATAGTGAAAGACTCTCTAGAATGGTGGCAGCTTATCTCTGAGAAGAGATGTGATGGCTACTCGCATATGTGAGAAGATTATTTTACAATGAGGCTCCAAAGGCGTTTTTATCATATATAAAATAAAAAACCCTAACCCTGAAAGATTAAAAGACAACAATTTTGTGGACCCCGTTTTGGGTAGTTTGGTGTATCAACTTCCCGGGGGCATAACTTTGGCATACGATCCTCGTTTGGGGTGCACAATAGCTCGTTTGAAAGGTACTGTCGAGGATATTCATTTTGGGGGATTAATCAGAGCCTTTGGATATCATTGAAAATATATATCCTAAAAATTCTTCATTTAGGCCCTCAAAATGGCCGTAGAAGTTAAAAACTGCTAAAAATAGTAAATTACCAAAATTGCCAGCAAATTGTTTTGAGCTGGTTGGAAAAGGTTGGTGGCCACCGATATCCACCTGGATCAATAATCCCACCTTAGGAATAAATGGTATCCATTGTGTTGAGTTCTCTAGGAAGAGGGAAAAGAGTTTATTGAATCTGCATCTTTATGAGTTGCTTGCCTTGTTGGAGAAGTTGTGATGCATAGCTTTTTGAAGGTTGTCAGGAACCTGTGGCTGGAAGGTTTGGACCTCTTTAACTAGTCTGGCTACATGATATGTCTGTGTGGAGAAGGAATATTTGTGCTCTTTTACCATCTTTTTGACCTGTTTCTGTTGGATAGAAGGTGCTTGGGCCAAGGCTTTAGTGGTTGCAACATCCTTCTATTCACCTTTTGAACAGATTGTGAAGAAGCTAAATTTTGTAGTATGAGATACTACCTTGCGACATTGTTTAGGTGGGAAAGTAGTCAGAACCACCTCTGGTATCCTATAGACATGACCCCCAGAGTAACAATGACACTACAGGGTCGAGACTCATAGATAGCATGGCGCTTCCACATATATGGTTGGGCCAAGAGAAAATCACATACATCCAACGGGGAAACATTACATAATACCTCATGCTTAAAGGGATGGATGTCGTATGACAATTGAAACTACTGGTTGACACAGAGATCTTGTCCCTGGCAAAGCCACGCAATTTTGTATGGTTTTTGGTGTGGTGTTGTCGAAAATCCCAACTGTTTGATGAACTCTGCTGAGATGAGGTTCTTCTGGCTTCCGCTATCAGCAATAAAATGCAGTGGTTTCCCCTTCACCCACATCTGTGAATGAAAAATGCACTCTCCCTCTTCAGGATATGTTGGTTCTTCTAGTTGAATTGTTGCGGTTGCAACAATAACAGTGGTGTCTTGGTCGATGATCCGTCTTCTGTTAGTATTTTTTGATTCATATTTGGAATCAAGGTCCGGCTCCTTGTCTTTGATTTCGACCACCAATGAATTTTTTGAGAAACATTCATCGGTGTTGTGCCAAGGGATTTTGTGGAAATTGCACCATTTTCCGGTGTCCTTCTTCGTCTTCCCGTGACCCTTCCTTTCCTGTGGCTTGGACTGGTTTTTAGGAGACTATTTATTAGGGTCATCTGTATCATACTTTGGTTGTTGCGGATATGCAGACATGAAATCCCATTTGTTTTGGTGCTTAAACATCTACTTGATTTTAACAGCATATCGATAAGAAGAACCTAGTGATGAGATGTCCAGAAAATCCATTTCAGTTTGGATGTAACTGTGTAGAGACCTACAGTATTTCAGAACCAAATTTCATTCGGAGTATTTGATACCCAGCTTGGTGCACAAGGTATGGAAGGTATTATGGAAATATGAAACTTCTTGGCCCCTCCCTTTCTGAAGTGTGTTCCATCTCATGTATTGGTCCTTATAGTTTCCAACAGAGTAATATTGTTCCTTTACCGCATCCACAAAAAAATCCCAAGTGGGATCGATCCCATATATTCCAGATTCCTCTGTGCAACTTTGACCCTAGTAAGTTTACCACCAATGTTTGATAGGGGGGGGAGCCTTAAGGAGTGTGGAGGTTACCTTTTCTCTATTGGAAAAATCGTGAACATAGAAATAATCTTCTAAAAAATTTAACCATTTGTCTAGTGTATTCGCATCTATCTAACCTTCAAATATAGGAATATCAAAATTGACTTGTACCTTGAAAGGAGAGATAACTCCAAAGTGGCCACTTTATGAAGATGTTCCTGCTGCTATCGATGGGTGTTTAAGGATGTGGGAAAAATTCTCCATCATTTCGTCCCTTTGTCATGTGAGAGCTTGCTGAAGAAACAAATTAATAGAATCGTCTTCTCTGTCATTTTTATTTTCTTCCACCATGGATGGTTTCTTGGGCGTGCAAGAGATATTTTATTCAAGAGAGACAATATATAGACCCAAATTTATATACTTTGACCTCGTCGGGGACATTCACTGAAAAACGATGAAGAGCAACCTGCTCTGATACCACTAATCCAGATTATTTTCGGCACGAAATGAGAGTGAAGATATGATAAAGAAATGTGCATAGATATATCAGATATCCAATATTATAATAGAAATGTATCAGAGATGCAACCATAAACAAATATATATAGTAATACAAAAATTTCTATTAATAAGCGAAAATGTACAAAGACTGTAAAGACTCGCTAGAATGGTGGCAACTTATCTCTGGGAAGAGATGTGACGACTACTCGCATATGTGAGAAGATGATTTTACAATGAGGCTCCAAAGGACTTTTTATCATAAATAAAATCTAAAACTCTAACCTCAGAAGATGAAAAGGCAACATTGTTGTGGACCCCGTTTTGGGTAGTTTGGTGTATCAACTTCCCCGGGGCGTAACTTTGGCATATGATCTCTATTTGGGGTGCACGATAGCTTGTTGGAAATTTAATGTTGAGAAGATTCATTTTGGGGGCTCAATCAGAGCCTTTGGCTATCATTGAGAAGTTATATCCTGAAAACCCTTCATTTAGTCCCTCAAAATGGCCCCGAATGTTAAAAACTGCTAAAAATAGTAAATTACCAAAATTGCCAAAAAATTATTTTGAGTTAATTGGAAAAGGTGGGTGACCACTGATATCAACCTAGATCATGGTATGAAACAATACTTTCTCAATTTTGTGGAATAATGTGATGATTTTCAACGCAATAAGGGTAGAACAATCAAAGCTCCTAACACACTACAACCGCTTCCAATTTCACATGCTATTTGGAGGGATATCTCTATGGATTTTATTGTGGGATTACCTAAAACAAGAAATAAATCAGTCATCATGGTGTTAGTTTATCTTCTTTCCGGGTATGCTCATTTACATGCTCTTCAACACCCATTTACAGCCTCCACTGTGGCTCAACTTTTCATGGATCAAGTCTTCAAGCTTCATGGCATGCCTCATTCTATTGTTTCTGATCAAGACCCCACTTTCATGAGAAATGTTTGGCAAGAAATGTTCAGGCTACAGGGAACCCAATTGTATATCAGCAGAGCTTATCATCCATAGAATAATGGTCAAAATGAATTTGTCAACAAGTGTTGGGAAACATATTTGAGGTGTTTTTCATCAAAAAGGAAAAAACAGTGGGATCTATGGTTACCATTAGTTGAATGGTGGTACAATACTTCTTACCAGACAACAATCCTCATGACTCCTTTTGAAGTAGTATATGAAAAAAATCCACCTTCACTTCTCTCATACCTTCCAAGTGTCTCGAAGGTCCAGGCGGTTGACCAAATTCTTATAGTTTGAGAGGCTATTCTTCATACCCTCAAAGAGAATTTGGTCATGGTCAAGAATCACATGAAGAAACAGGAAGATAAAGGTCGCTTTAAATGTCAATTTTCATAAGGAGACTAGGTGCTTCTTCGACTACAACCTTATAAGCAGAATTCCCTCAAGGATGACCATTATAAGAAATTGGTGCCCAAATTTTATGGTCCTTATACCGTTCTCAAGTGTGTGGGACTGGTGGCCTATTAGTTAGATTTTACCACTCATTCTAAGATCCATCTTATTTTTCATGTCTCCTGCTTAAAGAAGGTGATCAGAACTGAGTGTCAAATGCAAACCAACCTTCCCGAGTTGGATGAAGAAGGCTCCATTTGGTTGCAGCCACAAGCAGTTTTGGACTAGCGTGAGGGTCATCTACATCAACCCACCATCAATGAAGTGTTATTCTAGTGGAAATATAAAACTCCAACATATGCCACTTGGGAAGTTGTTACCATTCTGAACCAATTTCATAATCTTAATCCTTGAGGACAAGGTTGTTTTTAAAGGGGAAGACATGTTAGGGACCTAACCTCCCTAACCCCTGACAGAGGTAGAATAATATATTTCCATGTAATAAAGGCCAATATTAATAAGTCCTAGCAATAAGGAAGAGTAAGTCAAATGTAACAAGACCTAATAGAAGATTCTTCTTCTAGAAGGATCTTCCTCTAGATTGTTCTTTTGGATAGACATATTTATTATAAATAGGAGTAGGCCCTTTTGTACAATACTCTATTAATTGATACCGAGAATAAACAGAGAATTCTATTTTTTTATTTGCACTTGATTAAATTATAACCTTGAATTATCTACATGGATACAAGGCTAATGATGGGTCTCTCATGACTGTGCAAGGGAACCTATCATGTGGTTATAGGTTTCCCTCTTCCTCTGCATTCAACATTCCTTATAGGAGCTCAGTTTTCAAGTGTTTTATCAACCTATGAGTTTATGCGAGGATTTATACATACTCAAAGGAGAAATGAAATGGTTATATGAGGGTCATTCCAGAGTATAATCTCAATAGAAATAAACCATTAGAGATAAGTGGTTCAACAATATTCTATGCTTCCATTCTCGTCCCTTCTGAATTATGCTTATATTTAATTTAATTCAAAAGTATTATTTATGATGAAATGTTGTGACTATGGTTTCAGGTATACAAATTTCTCCATGGATTTTTTATGAAAAAAATTCTACTCGCAATAGGTACTCAAGTTCTTTTTGGAACGCTTATTTCCCAGCCTCAAATTCAACCCAATAAATATTGGACTTGAATGGTCTGTTTTCAGTTGAAAACCCAAGTCTAAAATACATTTAGATTTTTGTTTCTTTAGGACTTCCCCACGAGGGTTTTCTCCTTATGTTTTGATACTTGAATTTGTTATAATGTATAGGAGCTTGTATAAGGTCTCCAATTACATTTATTCCTACATTTCATAATAACTCATCTATATATATATATATACACGTAGATCATAAAATATCTGATAATATTTTTATTAGGACTTGTTAATCCGGGAAAGGATTATGTAGCACATAATTTAAAACATAATCTACTAACAAATTTTTTTCAACATGTTTTTATTTAAAGAGTATACTGATTTCTTTTTCTCGTAATATATTTATGTAGTTGTACACTCAGAAAAGCATTGATATGCAATTTCATAACTAATAGTTTTAATTATGTAGATCTTATTCTTACTAACTAAATTTTTTTATGAAGGTTGTTTTCAAGTATTAATACGACAGGAAACAAAACCCTTATTCTTTTCCATTCAGGTGGCACTAATACAATATTCTTTTCTTTAATGCATAAATCATTTTAATGTTCTAGACATGTACACTATCTAAAAAACATAATATTGTATATGGCAACTCCAAAGCTTTAATATTTCTATAACTAATGTTAATGGATCTATGAGTCATAACATGACTATTTAGTTTATGTAATTTATCTACATCTTTACAAATCAAATTTTGTAGCATACATACAAATTCTGAAGCTACTTGAGAGTTAGTATATATGAAACACAAACAATTAGATTATATCTGATTATGTCACTGTATACAAATCAATATATCGTTCATAACAATAAAACATGTTTCTTTATAGATCATATCTTTACAGCTGCATGAAAATCTATAATCTACATAAGGGTAACCGGATAAACAAAATGCATCAAATTTTGTAGCTACATGGTACTGGAATAATACAACATAATTCAAACAAAGATACATATGTGAAATCATTATGTTGGGAAAAAGGGATGATTTTAAGGATGAAAATTTATTTCAAAATGCAAAAGCCTTGGCAAATCTTACTAATCTTTCATATGCCAACTATAAATGTTTGGAGATATTTTTGTAAAAATATTCAAATTTCTAAGGATTTTATATAGTTTGTATAAAATTTTGGTGATTTTTAAGGTAAAATAACTTTATCCTATAGAATTTGGGCGAATAATTTTTAGAATATTGAATCGTTTTTTGGGAAAAACCTTGGAAATTTTTCCCATGAGCGAAATTTAGCCCCTAAAATAATCCTTGTTGGGAAAACAAGCGGAACAACCATGTTCCACCCAACCATAGACCCAGAATAACCACAATTACTTCTCTTGATGACCCCCTAGGCTTACCATGACTCCATAAGGGAAAACTAAGCATCACCCATTAGCCATTGTCTCTTTGTATAGTTCATAAACTCATTTTTCTAACACCACTTATGCTCATAACAACAATTAGTCATCTCCAAAACATACTAAGAAACGTCTTTCCTCACACATATGTTGTATATATCATTTTTCCATTGTCTATGACTTTCCATTAATTTCCCTCCTCGGAAAATTTGCATATTTACAAATCCATGATTTTTAGGTGTTTTCAATGAAAGAACTCAACTTATGGCACTTGTAAAAATCATCTCTGAGTTAACTCAAACATGTTCCCCACTCATGGAATCATAGTCAGTTCTTTTTAACTTGGTTGTTCCACTTGTTTTGCAACATTTAATTTATTAAAAAAAAATCTTTTACATGTGTCCATCAACAGAGGATAGTTGGAAATTCAAAATCTTTCCCAAAAGTCACAAAAACAATAATTACATACTTCAAAAACTTCAAATGTGTATTCCCATAAATGGAAATTTATTTTTTAAAACAACATTTTTTTAAAATAAATTGTTTTGAATATTTGAGGATGTCACATCCTCTCCCCCTTAACTGTAACACTGTCCTCAATGTTAGTCCTTCCTCAAACCATCACTTGGAGTAGGTTTGGATAATATTTCATCATTTCTTCTTCCAACTCCCAAGTATCCTTCTTAGTATGAAAGTGCTTCCATTGTACTTTTACTTGGGTGATGGATCTATTCCAAATGATTGCTTCTTTCATGTCCAGAATGCATAGAGGTTTCTCTTGCAACTCACCTTTTGGTTCCACTTGGAACATGTTCCAATAAATGATGTGAGTAGGATCATGAATACATCCTTTTAATAATGAAACATGAAAACATTATGAACTATTAAACTTCCAAGGAGTGATACTTGGTATGCCACTGGTTTGATTCGAGCTAAGACTTGAAATGGACCACAAAACCTTGGTGGCAACTTGGAACAACTTCCTAGTTTTAGGGATCTCCCCCTTGATTTGAATTTAAGGTATACATGCTCTCAAACATTGAATTCCTGATGTTGCCTTTTCATATCTGCATAGATTTTCTGTTGATCTTGCGCTTATTTTAAATTATGTTGTACCTTTTTTACCATCGTTTCCATTTCTTGGAGCATTTCTGGCCCAACCATAATCTTTTCAACCGGATTATCCCAATTGATCGGGGTTGTACATTTCCTTCTGTAGAAAATTTGAAGGGACTCATATTTGATTATGCTTGATACCCATTATTGTATGTGAATTCAACTAAGAGTAGATACTCTTCCCACTTAGTTGGTTTTGTTCTTACATACATTCATAACATATATTCAATAATCTGATTCGTACGTTCTGTTTTCCTATCCATCTATGGATGATAACTTGTGCTAAAATTCGGATTAGTACCAAAACCAACAACCATTTACTTCTAAAAATTGGATGTAAATTTCACAGCTCTGTCTAAAATAACCATCTTAG
The DNA here is from genome assembly GCA_032191745.1 of Picea mariana. NCBI lineage: Eukaryota > Viridiplantae > Streptophyta > Pinopsida > Pinales > Pinaceae > Picea > Picea mariana. The sequence continues at coordinate 19,493 of JASDQU010437383.1, read as the reverse complement.
GAATCCCATGCAGTCTAAATATTTATTTCATAAAAATTTCATTAATATTAATTGCTTTGTAAGTAGATTTCACAGGTATAAAATGTGCAAACTTACTTAACTTATCAATCACTACCATAATTGAATCATTTTCTCTTTGAGTCTTAGGAAAACCTCTAATGAAGTCCATTGAAATAATTTCCCATTTCCATTCTGGTATAGGAAGATGTTGTAAAAGACCTGTCGGATGTTGACGTTCATCTTTTACGTGTTGACAATCTAAACATTTAGACAAGTAATCAGTTGTTTTAGATTTCATATTAGGCCAATAAAACTGCTTTCTTAAAGTTGTTATCATGTTTTGGTATCTTGGATGACCAGAATATGGTTTTTTGTGCAGTTCATTACGAATCATTATATTCAATTCAATAGAATTAGGTACATATAACCTGCTTTTGAACCTTAGTAGTCTATTTTTATCCATATTGAAATATGTAATGTGCAAATTTCCTTCATTTTTCTTCCATTGGTCTACTCTTTTGATGTATTCTACATCATTTCTACTTGCAAATTTAATTATGTCCTCAATATCGCTTTCTTCTTTGTTGATGATTACTTCATATAACTCGTTATTTGTCTGACTTAATGCATCTGCAACTTTATTTTCCTTTCCTTTGATGTGTTGTACTTAAAAATCGAATTCTCTTAGGAAGGACAACCATCTCACCTATATTGCATTGAGATATTGTTGACTAAACAAGTGTTTCACACTACTGTTACATGCTAGCAATAGAATTTTTCTTCTAATTAAAAAATGTCACCACATTTTCAATGCATGAATTACAACTGTTAATTATATATCATGAGTTACATAGTTTCTTTCATGTCCTTTTAATTTGCATGATTTGTAACAAATAGCATGTATGTCATGTAATAGTACTCCTCCTAATCCTTCTTTACTTGCATCCACACAAACTGTAAAGCCTTTATTGTTAGAAAAACAGGACCGCGGAGCAATAAAATAAAACAAATGCAGAAACAAAACACAGAAGACACACAATACAAGAGAGACACAGATTTACGTGGTTCACCCAATGTGGGCTACGTCCACCAGAGAAATTGCCAG
>JASDQU010437383.1:0-18288 GCA_032191745.1 Picea mariana | reverse complement strand
ATCTTGTCCCCTTTTTTTGCAATGAAGTAATAGGGTAGGAAATTTTGGAAAAACCTTCGATAAGACTTCGGTAATAACCGGTAATCCCCATCAATGACCTTATGTTTGTTACGTATTTAGGAATAGGCCATTCCATAATGTATTTAATATTTCTAGGTTCTACTGCAATACCATATTCTGATATCACATATCCTAAATATTGTATCTACCTTTGATAAAAGTCTCATTTATCAAACTTAGCATATAGTTTATGTTCTCTTAGAGTCTGTAATACTATTTTAAAATGTTGTTCATGCTCTTCTTTATTTTTTGAATAGATTAATATATCATCAATAAAAATTAGTACAAATTTACCCAAATACTCATTGAATATACTATTCATCAAGAACATAAAAGTTGCGGGTGTGTTAGTATGTCCAAATGGAATCACTACAAATTCATAATCTCCATAACGTGTTCTAAACTATGTTTTGTTTATGTATTTATTCTTTATCTTGATCTAGTGATAATCAGATATCAAGTCTAGTTTAGATAATATTTTTGCTCCTCCAACCTGGTCAAACAGATCGTTGATTCTAGGTAAAGGGTATTTATTTTTAATCTGTAATGTCCCCTCCGTTATGACTAGGAAAATCTAAGCACAAAAGATAATTTTTTTTTAAGGCATTAGGATATTAACGTCAACACATAATTCATAGCATCGCATAATCAATGACATCATACTTAAAATCATTAGACGTGACTCATCATCATAGTCAATAACGACTCAACCAACGCATCAATATAAATGTTAGCGACCATGATTAGCACATAAGAATAAATAGTGATGCACATCAGCACATCACAATCAACTAAAGCAAATTATAACAATGATAAACCAGATACTGAATGTTAAAAATGACTACCCACCCAACCTACCCTTCAAGGTTAGGACCTCTAAGACACATAAGCAGTGCTCAAGCCCAGGATTCATCCGATTAATTTTTCCCATTTAAGGTCTCAGGGATGGTGACTGTTCTGAGGAACAAGGAGGTGTCTACATCCCACTAACACAATCCAACCGAAAACCAACTAGCTCAATCAATGAACATCATTATTTTTCATGGTGCAATAGAATTTAATTTCTAAATCAATCATATAACAAAATAAGTTAAGGCACGATTGTAATCAACCTTATTTTAATTTCATTGCACAAAAGAAAACATCTATTTTATTTATAGGTGTGAAATTAATCGATTATTGAATTCAACAATAGATCAACTTTATTTTCAAGGTGCACGTGATCTAATTACTGAACTAAACATAAATCAACATCATTCAATGCACACAATTGATCTAATCACTTAGGAAATCATACTTCAACATTACTACAATGCGCGTGATTAATCTAAAAGTGCAATCATTTATGCATCATCATTAGTCCATAGAAAAAGCAATCTAATTACTTAATCATCAACATAATCTATGGCACAAGGGAAATCAATCCCTCAATCATTTATTCATTAACATTTTTTGTGGCACAAGAGTGGATTGATTACTAAAACAATCCTAAATCAACCTTGTATAGATGCACAAGAGTAGACTAATATCTATACAATCACAGGTCAACATAGGCGTAAGAGTAATCATTACTTTTATTTAATGCGCAAGAAATCCAATCACATTAAGTTCAAGGTGCAGGAGAAATTAGTAGTTTTGTTCCATGGTACAAAGGAAATATTATCACATAATCATCTATACATCAACATTATTCCATAATGCAATAAAGGTTAATCACTTAATCATTTATTCCTTAACATTATTCCCAGTTGCAAGGGAATCTAATCGAATTGGTTTTCTAATTCCTTGAACATGAAAGATAATATCTTAAAAAATAACATGTCAATGAGTCCACATGATTCATCATTTTTATATCCCACTTGTCTCCTTTTTTGGGGATCCAAAGGTGTGATTTATTCTCCCAAAGTGATCATGAACAATCCCTTACTTCTCTACAAGTAAACATGTAGAACTTTGTAATGTACCCCAAATTTCACAAAATAATAAAAAAATTATTGGGAAAAAACTAAGGTCCATTATGTACAACAATTGTTTGTGACACAAGAATGTAATTCATTTATATATTTTAATCCAATCATTATATACCTAGAAATTGTATCTCATTATTATTACTCCTCTTAAAAAGGATGAAAGATATTTTAATATCAACACATTGTTTAGTATTATGCTTCGACGTAGCGTCACTATTAGAATTAAAATTATAACATTGAAGTTAGTAGCTAGACCTATCAAGGTCCATAGCCTAGGAAAAGAATGCGACCCATTCTATATAAGTAATAAACTATGTTTAACGATGTACTTAATAACTCAAGACCTAAACACTAGTGTACATGGGATGGAACCTAGGGGTCAAAACCCACTAAGTCTAGAACCTATGCACTTGGGGTTGAAATGTTCCATAGTAATATGCCATGTTAAAAAAAAACTTACGATAAGCACACTAATAATATAGTCTTGTCCCTATTGGTATACCACTGATTCACATTACTTTGTATTCATGGTATAGGGGTTTGTAAAAACATTAAGGGTGGTAGTTACCCAGATGGTCTAAACCTGGTTTATAGTATTTAACCTGGGTTGTATCGATTAATGGTGTCAGGCCACCATTAATCTCCAGGCATGATGTTTGCAGGAAATATCCACTACGGTATTTCCACTTAGGCTAGCTTCACATGGCATAGTGAGGGTGGCATACCTTCCATTCTCCTCCACTATCATGAGGCACAAGGTTCCATTACCCTTCATAGTTATTCCTTACATTTTTTTACTTTGTGTTTTTATCCCGCGATGGTATTGTTATGCGACTCTATGGTAGCATGATATTCATGGGGCATTTATCCATTTTCTTTCACGACGTGGTGACCAATTTTTCAATTGTTTCTCCTGGCTCAATGTAGAATGGTAGAAAAGGGCGTTTAGCCGATTTATTTCATAGTCGTGGTGGTTGTCGTTTCAATATTTTACTCTTGGATCTATGCACGTTAAGCCCACTTTCCTTATGTAACATTTATTCATGCCTGAGTTTTTGATGCAATAGTATTATTCAGGGTTGAAGGAAACATTTTATGTGCAATGTGGTTTTCCCAACAATGTGTTGTATTATTTGTATTCAGAAAGACTCTATGTAACATGCATTTATTTATAATAATGATTTTCCCATGTAACATAATATCATGTTGAAAGGTTATTTTTACATTGCATTATTAATACCATGCTTCCTATATAGTGTATTCTATATTGCAGGGTTGTCTGTACAATGTGTTCTTAATGCCATGCTTCCAATACTGTGTATCCAACATTGAAGGGTTCTTTGTATAGTGCATTCTTTATGCCATGCTTCCTATATTGTATATCCAGTGTTGAAGGGTTATCTTTATAGTATGTTCTTAATGTTGTTCCTCCTATATAATGTAATCTTTGTTGAAGGGTTCTCTATACATGGGTAATTTATTGCACTGTCACATAGTCCATGCTTTACCTTTGTAGAGAAAGTTGAGGTCGTAGGGTAAAATTCCCTTATGCATTTCACTTGAGTTCTCCTCCGCATTAGAGGCTTTCTCTTGGGAGTAAGTTTATCATCTGGTTCAGGTTGTTTTCATTTTATTTTTGATGTCTAACGGTCTTCAAAAATTAGTAACCCTTTGGGTTCCTCCCTCATTTTCTCATGGTCGAAAACCCTAGTCCTTTTAAATCATTTAGTTTTGGTTCCGGGTTTGTGTAGAGGGTGTAATATTGTGTTTTCGTGTATGGTAGCTTACCGTGTAAGGAAAAGATAACTATAACATCCGCCAAAAAAATTATTTTTAAAGTTTGAAATTTGATAGGAAATTAATTCCTTTTTTGGTAAATTACAAATTGGAAATTTTTTGCCATTTGTGGCAATTTCAAATTTCGAATTTAGTTAATTGTAATTAATGATTATGACTGTTGGGCATAGATCTGATTCGACCCAACTAAATACTTGACTATGACACTTGTATGGAACAAAATATTTTATATTTATTGTTGATGGACAAATGGAACAACCAGGTTAAAATCAACTAACCATGACTCCATGAGTGGGGAACATGTTGGAACTACCTCAAGGATGATTATTACAAGTGACAAATTAGGAATTTGGCCATTAGCATCCCCTAAAAATCAGGGATTTGGAAAGCTGCGAAAATTCCCAAGGGGAAAAAGACCTAGGCACATTTTCTTTTGGATATATAGCATATGGGAGGAGGTAGGACGTTGCCTAGTATGTTGGGGGAAAGAATTATCTCTTGTTGTTATGAACACTAATTGTTGAGTGTGAGGCAAGGATAAGCTATTGAAACTGAATTACTATTGCTAAGGAGGAGCTCTAAGTTTGCCCTGATGGATTCATGGTCAAGCTAGGGGGTGAATGGGACAAGTGAATTGGTTGTTTTGTTCTAAGGTTGGGAGGAACTTGGTTGTTCCATTTGTTGTTAGACAACAATTCAGATATGTTTACCTACTCCTTCTCTAGTTAAATGTGATGTAAACTCTTGATTTGTAGTATGCATCTATTAATTTGTATGAAATACTATCTAGAATTAAATTATGTTGGAATGAGTTAACTGTAGTATAAATCTCTACAGTTTTAACTGTAGACTTTGGGTATAAATCTTTTGTAATTTTGGTTGGGAATGAATTTTAAACATCGATAGATTATAAGAGATATTTGCGCAAATTAGGAGGTCATTTCAGCGATTGTACTACAATTTCTTACAAGTAGGTGACTCCTATACAACTAGATATTCAGTTTTATAGATAATTACAGACGATGTAGCTGCTAAAGCAACTTGAAAATAAATATGGGAATTAATCTTATACATGTATAAACAGTCATATCTCTATTAGCCATCTCGTTAACTCAGGGGAGGTTGTTCTATAGAATTATACTGTTGGAGTGAAATAATAAATAAAATAGTTCCTTATAGTTTTCATTGTACTTATTGTGTGAAGATAATTTTGGAAGTAAGCATGAACGTTGAAATTTATGCTATAGATATTATTGCTACAGATTTAATACACAAGCTATATAAACAGTGAGAAAATCAGACTGTACAAACTTACTAAAAACTAGAACGATGAACTGTAATAGACAGTGATTATAATTGTACATATATGTATATAATACTATAGTTAATACAAATGACGCCAAATAGTTATGCATAGTAATCTGTGTAACGAATAAAGGGTAGAATGAATATATAGCATAGAAATATTCTATACATTATTAAGTATATTCAAAACCTTCTTGAATCGAAAGAGACTTAAATGACTTGAATCCCCTGGGTACGAATTAACAAAGAAGAAAGACAGTTAAGATTTCAAACCCTTATAAACCACATACAAGGGAATCCTTCGGCTATATGCCTTAGGCCTGAAGCCAACTAAATAATTAAGAACATAATATAGTACTCATACTGGAATGAGGGAATCATGGAAAAAGGGAAGGTATCTTAAAGGAAACATTCCTCGTAACTGCGAAGTGGATGAATTCAGTGGAACTTACTAGAAGTGAGTGCACATTATATTAACAAATTTAGATATCCTTGTCATTACATTTTTCCCTACCAACGAAGCCATGTCGAAAATAAAGGACCCAACAACATGGGAACTCTAACGAAAAACTCCCTTCCACAGTTGCAAAAACCCTTTACCACTCAGGACAAAAGACCCAAGAAATCCACAGGGTTTTAGTATATAACCATGAACTGTTATGGGACCTTATCAAGTGATGGAACCTTTGAGGGATGCAAGCATGACCTTTAGCTCTGTCTTGAATCCGTAGGGTTGAAAAACCCATAGCAAGTAACAATAGTATGAAGGATAGGCTAAATCTATAGGGAATTCCAAACATTGTCGGTTGGACTAACTTTACCAGGGAAATAATCCTAATTCGACCATGGGAAAATAGGCCAAGCACTCTAACAGTTGTTTTCTAGAATATTTTAATAAGCACGGTCAATATTTTCTAAACAAAGCGATATCTTAGATATGTTAGAGCTAGAGAAAACTTACCTCTTGATAGAAAACGAAATGGAGTCTGCCATTACCCGAGTAAGCCCGACTCCACTAAGATGTTGGATTATGAAATTATGAAAACTGAAGCAGGTTGCAATGGTGAGAAGAGGAGAAAAATTTACACAGAGTCGAGGAGACAAATGAAATAATAGACATGGGGAAAGTTTTTGTAAGTTATTTGATGGTGTTAATGAAGAAATGGTACCGGCCATGTGACTAGGGCATCATGGAAAACTCTCGATAGGACACCATGAAACCAACGATGGTCCCAAGGGGAATGTGACAGAATACCATAAATATCATTGCACAGGGCTCATTTAAACTTTGATTGCCTCATACCATTCGATTCAAAACTTGTAACAATAAGTCAGTCTAGTTAGGGAACCATACTCTTCTCCAGTCCAACAACACTCATGCCAGTGTTAGTTTGAGTCCAAGTCTAATGCGTGGAACTAACTAGTACCCTACTAGTCAGTTCAACTATCTCGCTATCACGTTTCATATGGATACAATCCGTCCCACCTATAAGTTCGAGGGATAAATTTCATTAATGTTGATGACGAGACATAATTATATAATGCTTGTCTTTATTATTATGTGTATAGCTTGTGCAGGAAAAGTGGTTACCCCTTAGTGTATATTCTTATATCATAAATTCTTTAGTCCGCAGTTGATATCAATTTCTACAGTTGTAATTTCATAGCATATATCTATATATACTAATTGACTTTCATAAATCGTATAACTTCTATATAGTGAATAACCAAGTTTTGTATGGTGGCATACACTTGGGTGTCAAACTACTACCCTTAAAGAATAAGAAGGAGTTAGATTTATTTTCCACTTGACAAAGCTATGGTGAACATAAAGGGAATAAAAAAGAAATAATGTTAATCCACAGTATAGCATCATTAAGTAAACTTTAGAAAAGAAAGGAAAAACTTGAATAATGATCCTAACAATTTTTTTTTTTTATGTTGAGAAATTTGGGGTTCATTACAATAACCATCAGTTTAATTTCTATCAGGCATACTTGGGTGAAGACTTGGACAAATAGTCCCATACCTCCATCCTTCTGTTCAACCAAATTCTTTGATTAAATTACATTCTGCAATAAAAATCACTTTGTGTTTTATGAGGTAAAATACCTTTGTCTGTTGAAAAATTAGCAGTGATACACCTCGTATATAATTATATGCATCGGTTATAAAAATTACCTCTGACAAGAAGAAAAATGTGTTTTGTCGCTACCAGAGCAACTATGTCCATTCGACAGTGTTCTATGTTGTTGGTTATTTGTTCAAAATTGCCTAGTGAATCGTAGATATCCTTGCTGGTTTAAATTTACGATTCCTCGATTCATTACGGACTAAGTCTGATACTTGCATGCATTGTTATATCTTGTTAAGGCCAAGGCCAAAACTCACATGGATATATTTTAATATGCTATCTGAAACTTAAATTTATGTTTCACTCGGAATCACATCTTGCGCCAAATTATTGTTGAATTCATACATGTCGTAAGCATTGTTTTCTTGTCAAAATCTCACTTCATATTATGCAAAACAATCTCTTTTTATGTTAGCAACTTCGCTATAGTATTCTTTGGATCTTCATATGGGGTTTCTCTTACAAAATTCCTGTGAAGTAATACTTGTGGAAATGTTAAATTCATTCTCTTGTATGTAGTCTGTGCTGTAATTTCTCTCTGTAATTCTATAAGCTTACAGAATATAAATTTACCGAACTTTAATTTAGAGTTTTTTTTATCATTTTTATTTCCACTATTACAATAATATTCTCATATATGTAAACTGATGATGGGTCTCTTTTTCTTGCGAGGGAACCCATGCGATGAAAAATGCACCCACTCCCATTTTTGGGTCTTGGATTGATGGCTTTGCAAGGCAGTGAGGATGCTCCAATATGTCATCGAAATCCAACTTAATTATACTTCATTCTTTTATTTAGTTGTTTCATCATTAATAATTTCACACATTGGTAAGTTACTAATACTTTTGCATGTTTGTTACACATTGGGAGAGAAGCCAATGCACTTGGAGAAGTTTACGACCTATCCACAAAAGGCATTTATGTTCCATCTTCTTCCACCAGTCCTTGCGAGTATTCGCGGACAGTTTTATGTGATCCTTTAAATTTTCATTTTGATTAGATAGGGAGTTCTAATGTTTAAGGAACTCAAACTGTAATATTTTTATCCTTGATCTATTGATGGTAATAAATATTTATCTCTATTTTGTCAAATGACATGTACACTACTGGATCAAGTATTTTTCCTTTATAAATTGAAAAAACATGTATTTGGACTATTATTAGTTTGTTCATCATAACAATAGAAATGCAATTGTAGTTTGTTTATATATATATATATGTGTGTGTGTGTGTGTGTGTGTGTGTGTGTGTATGTATATATGTAAACTAAACTTTTAAGGAAATACCACTACAACTATTTTACACAGTGGCAACCCATCTCAACTAATATGTTATACAATTGTTTTCAACAGATTTTATTTCTAATTATAATAACATAAGATATGGCATCGAATGTATAACATAAATAATAAAACATCATTAGAATATAATCAAGAATTTAAATACACAACTAAGATACATATCTGAAAAGGTTGATGTTGGGAAATAAATGGAACAACCACATTCCACCCAACCGTAGAACAAAACAACCACAATCACTTGTCTTGATCACGCCCTAGCTTGTCCATGAGTCCATAAGGGCGAACTGAATTATCCTACTTATCTATAGTCACCATCGATAGATTAGAAAATTCTTTGCATCACACTACAAGTGCTCATAACAACAAAAAATTATCAATTCTTCAACATACTAAGCAATGCCCTGCCTCCCTCATATGTTGTATATATTCTTTTGCCTAGGTCTTTCCATTCCTTTCCCTCCTTGGGGAAATCCGCAGCTTTACAAATCCCTGATTTTTAGGGGTTTCTAGTGGTCAAATTCAACTTCCGCCACTTGTAAAAATCAACTCTGAGTTAACTCAAACCTGTTCCCCACTCATGGAGTCATGGTCAACTATTTTTAACCTGGTTTTTCCATTTGTCTTCTAGAATTTAATTTATTAAAAGTTTGTCTCATTCAAAAATCATCAAATAATTAATTACATAAACCAATATTCTAAATTTGGATTTTCCATAAATGGTAAATTATTTCCCAATCCAAATTTTCCAGAAATGGAAATTTATTTCTAAATTCAACTTAGAATTATTTTTCTAAAATTTGAGGATATTACATCCTCTCCCCCTTAATTACAACACTTTCCTCAATATTCATTCATCTCTCAGAATAGGATTGGATAATATTTGATAATATCTTCTTCCAATTCCCAGGTGGCCTCCTCAGGACTAAAGTGCTTCCATTGCACTTTTACCTTGGAAATGGCTCTGTTCTGAACTATTGTTTCTTTCCTACCCAAAATGCACAAAGGTTACTCTTGGAACTCACCTTCTAGTTCCACCTACACCATGTTCCAATCAATGATGTGAGTATGATCATGAATATATCTTTTTAGTAATGAAACATGAAAAACATTATGAAATTTTAAATTTGCAGGAAGTGCTAGTTGATACGCCACACGCACGATTCAAGTTAAAATATTGAAGGGGCCACAAAACCTTGGCTCCAACTTGGAACAATTTCCTAGGTTTAGATAGATCCTTCTCGCTTTGAATTTTAGATACAAATGTTCCCCAATTTGAAATTCATGATGTCTTCTTTTTAGATCTGCATAGCTTTTTTGTCAGTCTTGGGCCTCTTTTAAGTTCTTTCGTACCATTTTTAGCATTCTCTTCATTTCTTGGAGCATTTCCGGTCCCACCGTGAACTTATGAATGAAATAATTCAAATACAGTATGGGAACTGAATTGTACATAATTTCATGGATCTTCTTGATTTTTTTAGCTGAATAAATTTTGCTGGCTGAAAATCTTGCAGAATTAAAGGTATAGAAAGAAACTTATTTCTTATATTAGGAATAAAATCATGGAATATTATCAAGGGTCTTAAATCCATGGGAAAGATATCATAGGTCTACATATCAACATGGGTAATGTGGAGACATAGTCAAATGGAAGAAGATATAGGAAAGAGCCTCTCACTATGTGAAGTTTGCATAGGGAAGTGCAAAGCTACATGGATAATAATGAAAGGATTATAAAGGCTGAATAAGAGATACTTCAAAGTTTAAATATGTTTCATAATCAAGTTAAAAAGGATGCTGACACCAAGAAAGGAGCTAGTGCTAGACCAATATCAACATCTAGATCCCACAAAAAAAGCGTTGATCATGGAAATGATAGGTAGTCAAGAAGCATGCACAGGCTCCATCATTCTCCAAGGAATTCCACTAGAAGAAATCATGCAAGTTTAGGACCATGAAGTAACCCAAGTGTTTCTCTTGTTCAAAGGCAAAGAAGAAGGCATGAGACAGACATCTTGCAAGGTGAACTCAGGAAAATAAAGCTACCTACCTCCAGTGTTGAGCATAGGAAAAGAGAAGAGAAAAAGGCTTGGATATTGGAAATGAAGAAATATTTCTAGTTGGATAAATACCCATCTCAGGTAGAAGATAGGATTACCACCTACCACTTGCAAGGAAATGCATCCATGTGGTGGGATCAACTTAAGAAATCCAATAACCTCTATTAGAAGAGAATCTCATGGAGGCAATTCAAAGGATATTTCTAAGATAAATATTTGTCTAAGAATTACTATGAGAGAAATCTGAAAGAGTTCTTTGAACTCAAGTTGGGAACCATGACAATGGAGGAATATGAGAAGTGGTTCTTTGAATTTTTTAAGTATGTTGACTTCATCAAGGATGAGAAGGTAAAAATACAAAGGTTTCTATGTGGGTTACCCTCCTTCTATAGTGATAAGATTCAATATGACAACCCCAAGACGTTGGAGGAAATGATAAGGAGAGAAAGGAACCTTTATGATAAAATTAAAGGAAGGTTGGTGTTCCAAAAGACTTGGCATGACAAGATGAAAGAGAAAAAGGATCAAAGGAATAAAGGTTTTAGGACACCATTTTTTCAGAAATAACTCCCAAGCAAATCAGGAAGGACATGCAACCCAAAATTATCAAAAGGATGTAGATTCATTTGGGAAAAGTCCAAGACAACAACATGCTCAATGTTGGGGATGTGAGGGGAATCACTTATATAGGGACTTCCCTCATAAAAGAGAAAGAATGAGGATTGTACATAACATTCAAGAGAATGAAATAATGGGAGACACGGGAGGAAGTATGCCAAGGATTTATGCGGCCTTGGACAACAAGCAGGAAAAATATCATTCTTTCATGATCGAAGTGGAATGTAAGATTGATAACCGACCCATAGAAATTTTAATTTATTATAGAGATATCTATAGTTACATAAATTCTAACATTTTTTAAATATTTCACATGCAAAGAATTAATCATAAGAAATCTTGGTTAGTTCATTTAGCCACGTGGGCTAAGCGAAATATCAATGAGTTGGTTAAATATTGTCAAATACACACGAATGGAATCAACACAAAGGTAGATGTAAACATCATACCATTGGGTTCATATGACTGTCTAATTGGCATGGATTGGTTGGAAAAGAATCATGGTATCCTAGACTATTACAACAAGAAAATTACATGTCTTTATGAGGAAGGGAACCAAGCCAAGATTCAAGGCATTCCAAGAGTTGTAGTTGTTAGAGAGATTTAATTTATGAATTTGGAGAAGATATTCAAGAAGGGATGTCAGGTGATTGCAACCCATATGGAGGAGGAATCCAAATATAAGGTGGAAAGCATTGAAGAACATCTGGTCTTGAGGGATTTTGAATATGTTTTTAGGGAAATCCCAAGATTTCCACAAAAGGGAGACATTGATTTCTCTATTGATTTGGTGTCAGGAGATTCCCTCATGTCTAATACACCATACATAATGGGTACACTAAAATTGAAGGAGTTGCAGATGCAACTTGAAGAGCCGTTAAAAAGGGGGTATATACACCCAAATGTGTCACCTTGGGGCACCCCAGTTCTGTTTGTGAGAAATGGGGATGGAACCTTAAGGATGTGTATTGATTTCAGGAAAATTAATAAGGTTACCATAAAGAATAAGTATGATTTACCCAAAATTGATGATTTGTTTGATAAATTGATAGGTGCAAGAATATTTTCAAATATTGACTTGAGATTAGGTTATCATCAAGTAAAGATAAGGGAAGAAGACATCAATAAGATAACATTCAGAAAAAGATATGAGAATTGTGAATTCACGTTAGTGCCATTTGGACTATCAAATTCCCCAACATTTTTTATGTGTTTGATGAATGGAGTGTTCAGGGAGTACATGTACAAGTTTGTGATTTTGTTCTTAGATGATATACTTGTCTGTTCCAAAGCAAAAGAGAAACATGCTAAACATTTGAGAATGGTGTTACAAGATTTGAGAGAGCACAAATTATATGCTAAGCTAATTAAGTGCATATTTTATCAAAATAAGATTCACTACCTAGGGCCTATAATATAAACAATAGAGATAGAAGTGAATACTGAGAAGATAGAGTCCATTAGAGGATGGTCAATGCCAAACAATGTGATATAGGATAGATCATTCATGGGTCTTGTCGGTTATTACTGAAGATTCATAAAATGTTTTTCAAAGATTGCATGTCCAATAACTTCTTTGCAGAAGAAGGGTGTGAAGTTCGAAGGGACTTCCAAGTGTGAAGAGAGTCTTCAACAATTGAGAAGAATATTGACAAGTTCTGCAATATTGAATATTGCATATCCAAACAAAGATTTTTTTGTGGGCATTGATATATGCAAGGAAGTGCTTGGTGGAGTCCTTAGTCAAAAGGATCAGGCAATATTCTATGAGTCCTAAAAATTAAAATAGCATGAGAGGAATTATGCTATGCATGAATTAGAGTTAGCAACGATTATACATACATTGAAAATGTGGAGGCATTACCTTGTGGGTAATAAATTTTAGCTAAGGACATACCATTGTGGTTTGAAGCATTTGTTTGGATAACTAACACTAAATGCTAGGCAAACTAGATGGCTGGAATTTCTAAGTGAATATGACTTTGAAATTAACCACATAAAGTGAAAGGAAAATCAAGTGGCCAATGCACTCAGCAGGAGTTCTCATGAAGTGCATATTGCGTCCATTCGCATATATGAGATATATCTGAAAAGAAAAATGGTTGCAACAATGAATTTAGATCAAAGTTATGTAAAAATAAAAGAGACATTACAGTGAGGAAAATTTCAGCTTAAATTTAATTATTATGAGATGAAAGAAGATGGAATTCTCATGTACAAAGGTAAGGTATATGTGTCGAATTCCGGTGAAATGAAAAATGTATTGATGAAGGAGATGCACAATGTGCCATATGTCAGGCACCCAGGATATCAAAAAATAATTGCAACAATAAGAAGCCAATATTCTTGGCCATGAATGAGGAAAGAAGTGGCTAATTACATAGTCAAGTGTCTAAAATTCCGAAAAGTTAAGACAAAATAGAGACACCCAGTAGGTTTTCTACAACCATTACCCATTCCATAATGGAAGTGAGAAGTTATCTTAGTTTATTTTATTACTAAGCTTCCCAAAACAATGAAGAAACATGATTCCATCATGGTGGTGGTGGATAAGTTGACTAAAGTAACACAGTTTATTCTAGTAAAGACTACACAGAAGGCAACAAATATTGTGGATATTTATATGAGATAAGTTGTTAGGCTACATGGAGTTCCTAAGGAAATAGTTTCAGACATGGATCCAAAGTTTACTTCCAATTTTGGAAGGGTTTATTCAAAGGATTTGGGACAAATTTAAATCTTACTACAACATATCATCCAGATTCTGATGAGAAAATAGAATGTACTAACAAAATAATTTGGGACATGCTTAGAATGTATGTGATGTATTATCCATCAAAGTGGAAAGATTGTATTCATTTAGTTGAATTTACCTACAACAATGGGTACTAGGCCTCCTTGAAAATGAGTCCATTTGAGGCATTTTATGGAAGAAAATGTAACACCCTAGTGAGTTGGGATAATTCAACAGACAGAGCAATTGTTGGGCTGGAAATGCTAAAATAAACGGAAGAACAAATAAAAGGAACTAAGCATAATTTGAAGGATGCCCATGATAGGAAAAAAAGTTATGTAGATAGGAATATAGTTTTTCAAAGATTTTAAAGTGGGAGAACATGTATTTTTAAAAGTGAAGGAAAGAAGAAGTTCTCTAAGATTAGGAAGCTTCCTGAAGTTGGTAGCAAGATATTGTGGTTCTTTTGAAATATTAGAAAAGATAGGGGTAGTTGCATACATATTATCTTTGCATGCATCCATAAAAATGCATAATGTATTTCATGTATCATTACTTGAAAAGTATGTACATGATGATAATAGTGTCATTGATTCGAATGTGATATAGGTGGATCACGAAGGATATTTTCGGGTGGAAGCAATACGCATTATGGACCGAAAAGTCAAAGTTCTCAGGAACAAAGTCTTAGGGATGGTAAAGGTTCAATGGAACTGTTATGGTCTTGAATATGATACATGGGATAATGAAGAAAACATGTGGGTGGAATACCCATAAATGTTTTACAATTTTGAAGAAGACATAATGCAAGGATCAATTTTGAGCATCTAGAGTTTAAGAACCACATCTCAGAGTCCTCACCAATTGCGTTGGGGACCTTGATAAAAAAATGGCACATTCCTTGGGTTAGCCCTGATAAACGGATGGTACATCCCCTGGGTATGCCTAATAAGTGAATGGTGCATTCCTTGGGTCGATGAGTTGAGAGGAACCTGATATTTTGGTTGGAGTTGTTGTTGGAGTTGTTAAATTGCATAAATTTTATTTATGAGTATTGTGATGTAAATTTTCATATATGTATATCAACATAGAGTACATCGAGGACAACACACAATTGTAGGGGAGGGGGAATGTAACATCCCAATTATACTCCCCAGATTGATTAATGCTTATGTAGACAGAATATGTGGCTATGATCAAGCAATGTAATATTTGAACTGTATTTCATTATTTTAATAATAAAATGTAATGTCAACTACTACGGGGACATGGACAAGAGATGGGGGATAAATTAATACACAAGAGAGGAGAGTGTCTAGCATAATGGCCAAGAGGGTTCCATGGGGGTAATTACCCATGTATATCAATTTAACCTATTTTCCTAAACTTTCCAATTGTATACGAACCTTCTGATGTCTGATTGAGTGTTCCCAAAGAAAATAATTGATTGAGTGTTCCCAAAGCCAAAGATGACGGGTGTGAGTGGTCACATCCTTCTGATTGAGTGTTTCCAAAGCCAATAATTGAATTCATGTAAGAGGGTGTGTGTGAGTGGTCACATCCCGAAGTTATTGGGAAAATGGGGCTTGAGTACAATCGACTTATAGAAGTAACGACAGTTCGAGCAGTTTGGGGAGTTAGTCAAGTTCATGCATCAGAAGTGAACAAAGGGAAAGAAAATAAATTTGGAAGTCAATATAGCCATGGAAGGAAAATCGTGAGGCACAACTGGAGCAAATTGGAGTTGGAGAACTGAAGAGCCTAGTTGTCAGGCCCGAAGAGTGAACTATTGCATGAGTTTCACTGAAACAACAAGTGTTGATGTTGGTTTGTTGATAGTTCTCCTAGCGGTAGTTCCCCTTGATTTCCCAGATTAGAGATTCCTAGCTACGTGTGTGATAGAGACCTTGATAAACAAATGGTGCATTCCTTGGGTTAGCCTTGATAAATGGATGGTACATCCATTGGGTTTAGCTTGTTAAAATAACTGTGCATTCCTTGGGTTGGGCAGGTCAAGCAAAAGAGAGATGGTGGAAAAGTTGGGATAGTTGTGGGAGAATATCAGTTGGGTTGAGAGATTTATGATATGTGAGTTGAATTTGAGAGACCACCCTCTTTTGTGGATTTCTAGCCTCAACTTAGTGGTAACTGACTGTTGATATTTGGAACAATCAATCTACGATTGAGTGGAACATCCATCCCAAGCAACTGATTGCACTATTCTTGTTTAAGATAATTATTTTATCTTGCACTGAGTTATTTACATGTGTTATGGTTGTGCATGAACTCTACGTGAATGAGAATAAATTATATTTTGTTATAATTAATGATTTATTTGTATCTCATGTTCATTATTAGCATTCTTCAGATGCATATATTTTCTGGTTATTGTTGTAGCTAAATATGTTATAAATTGTAGTTGTAGTCTATGGGAAAATGGATAACAACAAAAGAATGGCTTAAATTAGCAGAAGTTTTGTGTTATGTGTACTCCACATGTATTGTTGCCAAATTGGAGGCTAGGTACGTTACTAAAATTTTATCAGAGCTAATAAAGAGATTTTTTTTGCATGACATGATCCAACCATGGTGGTTGGGTACATTACAAGGGGGGTCTTCCTTCAAGGTCAGTACATGTAATATCTTCAATATTCCCTTTTCATAGAAGGGATCTTGGACATCTCTGTCACTGAGACCATCATATCCAGTTTTCCAAACATGGTTGCAACATCTCTATTAAATTGAATCTAATATGTGGGAGATGGCTCAGGAAGCAACTCATGTACTATGGGTGAAGGTGGTAGGGCCACCTTCTCTACTGATGGAAGAGGAGTGTCTGGATGTGATGGAGGGGATGAAGATTTATTTCTTCTAGTGTAGGTAAAATATTCCCTCCTCCTTAAATCCTTCTTCTGATAATCTATTAATTGATTCAAGGCTCAAAGTCTCCCCTCTCTTTCCCCCCATCTTCTGGATTCATTGATCTATTTTTTTTTACTTGTTCCTCTTGGAAAACACAAATCATATCCATGAAATTCATACCGTCAAGAGAATATTCATATCATCGGGGACATTCATCTTTTCCGTGAGGTTCTTGGAACAGAAGGTACCAAGCTTCTGTGTCAACCATCCCAACTGGTTTCAAATTATCTGGGGCCTTTGCCTCTTGTTGAGGCCTTGGTTTCTAGCCTATGGGATCTCCCTCCTATTTGGGAAACTGAGGTCTGGGAGTAGATTGATTTCTCTCTATAGTATTGATGCGGGAGCATTGTATAAAGCCAAAGACACGTGCCTAACCAAAGGAGACAGCTGGAAAAGAACCAACGCACATTTTGAAGTGTTTTGAATATTAATGAATGGACATTAATGTAATAGTTAGGGAAGCGTACTTACTTTTGTGTTTTGGAGATTGTAAATAGATCTTGAGCATTGCTCTCATCTGTCGAATGTAGAGGCATTTATGTGTAATGAATGCAAGTAGGTAGATTTAATTTAATAGATTAGACAATTTTAGGAGTGTAGGAGGTAGGAGAGAAAACATATGATAGATGCCCTCAACCCTTGTATCATTGTAACATAATTCAAAAGTTCATAAGTTGTAGAACTACAGAGAGGAATATAGGAGGACAAATAATTTATGCATTTTAGTTGCTATTGGCCATGTACAGGAGCATTGGATTCAATAGAAGAAAGTTTTGATTCTAATATATGTGTTTGTTATGGTTGTTGGAACCACTTGTTAAATGATATGTTGCAGGCTTGTTTGCATTCTCTCTGTGCATTCTATTTCAATGCCAATGTATGTGTGTATGCTCTAGAATTCTATGTTGAATGTTTGAATTCTGGATAAGGGGTGAATGAGTTTTAGTTGTTTGTCTTTCTGAGAACTCCTGCAAAGAGTGCAGTGGATGGTCCGCAAGGAGTGCATCGACCAGGTTCTGTGTTTCATCTCAGGATCCTCAAAGGAAATTCAAACTGTGTATTTACAGGAAAAGAGTGCTAGTAGAGCCCAGAGCCGTGCAAGGTCTGTGTAGGTCGGGCAAAGTCTTGAATTTTACAAATCCAAGAGAGAAATTGAGAGATTGTTGTTGCAAGGACTGCACGAAGTCAAAGACCCCAAATAACCAGAGGTTATTTGAAAGTTTCCAAAAGGATCACGTACAGGGACCCTTTTGGAGGCCTTGAGTTTGCAAGTGGAAGCTCAGGAGGGTTAGAACCTATCGATTCTTCCAAAGGGAGACAGAGGTTGAATTGGTTCACAGGAGTTAAGTTCTAGAGGAAGGACGCCAAGTTATTTGGCTATAAGTTC
>JASDQU010437382.1:71425-84550 GCA_032191745.1 Picea mariana | reverse complement strand
ACTATACTCCACAGGATTTGGCAGACAAATAGGTTAGTTGTTTTTATGAGAGTAATATAGAAAGGCCAAATAATACAAGAGATGGTATTCAAACTAGTTTAGTAAATATTAAGGCCAGGGCTAAGTTTCATCCGCTAAGGGAGCTAATGGAACTGTGCAAGATAGTGGAGGAATCTAGGAGGAAGGTGGATTTTGGTAGTTGGCGCAGAGCACAGAACTAGGAAGGAGGTATAAAATAAGACCAGTACAAAGTCTTGGAAAGATAAGTCAAAAAGGCCAAGAGTCACTCTCGAAAAAGACATAGGGATGAAAGAGATTAGCCTCCTTTCTACGCGTGGTTTGGTAGGAAAGTTCAGCTATAGGGCATTGGGAGCTAGGGACATTTTGAGTTGGGTGGAAGAAACTTGGTGCTCAGGTCTGGGTTATTCTTCGGAAGTATACATCCTTACTAAAGGATGGTATTTATTCGTTTTCAATACCCAGGAGGACGCAAAGAAAATTTTCAAACATGTGTGGTTGGTAAAGGGAGGGAGTTTGATGCTAAAAAAGTGGCATTGCGCCTTTAACCTAGATAAGGAAACCTTTCGATTCAGACATCTCTGAATACCTTTTCCTAGATGGCCACTCTTTCTATGTAATTTAGAGGCTTTCAAGGAGACTGGTGAAAGGTTAGTGAAATTTCTAAGTGTAGATCCAAAGTTAATCACTGGATCTGATAGGCGCTCAGGAAAAATCTTGGTTGAGGTGGACTTGCAAGAGTGATTACCAGTAGGAATTGAAGTGGTGTGGGGATATATAGTCATGCTACAACACCTATATTACCTAGGGACTCTGTTCAGGTGTTTTGACTGCAAATGTACGGGTCACCTTTGATACCAATGCCAAAGACAACTAAAGGATGCGGCTGCGGTTGGAAGCGAGGACTCTGGCATTTCCGGCATTGCTGAATCAGAAAAACATTCATCTTTCGAACATCTTCCTCATTTGGAATTGGAACATGATTCCCCTCCGGGTAAGATAATATCTTCTAATTCTGATAATTTTTTTCCTCCCTCAGACAGTTTAATGGAAGATAGATTCATGGTTGGTGGGAAGCCTCAAAATTTTTCCAGTGCTCCCTTTGAGGGTTTGGAGTCAGGATTCCACCCTACGAGTGAGGTGTTTTCAGATCCGGTTTTGAAGGATTGTGTAGGACGTGTGCGGTCATTTTGTCACGTAGGAAGGAGGGTTGAAGGGAGTTTAGTGTGGTTGTCGTTTACTTATTGCCTAAAGTTTGAGGGAAAAAACTATGATATCGATAAGGCTTGTAATCGATTGGTTTAGNGGTTCTTGGGAGCTCCTAGCACCTCTTCGGAACTAGTTCAGGAGTCTGCCCCTCAGACTGGACCGAAAATTGATATATTTTTCAATTCAGTTGAGTTTATACCCACATTCGCAGGGGCTGTAGCTCTTGAAGAGGTCCTTGTTTCCTTGGATAACTCAATTGAATAGGTTTTAAATCAAACAGAGACCTCATATGTCTGCCTAGAGCAGGGATAAATGAGTCTTGTATTGAGTTTGGAGGGATGTGTAGAGCTGGGTGAACAGAGCTGTGGAGTTCGAGAATTCCCGAGTGAAATATGCAGTTCGTTTAACTTAATTTCCTTGAGTACAGGGACATATATTCAAGGTGGGAATCTTGTGAGACTGGAAACCCCACCCTTAATTGATTTAGACCAGGCATGGAATTCGATTGTTTCAGGAGAACAGGGCCATAAAAGTCTTTTGTTATGCATGGGGGTTTTTGATGCATAGGCAGAATAGAGCTATGGGGGGGAAAAGGAGCTCTCATTTGAACTGTCTGAGGTTGAAGAAGAAATCATTGACCACGTGCCGTCCTATAGAGAGATCCTCAGTAGAATGCCTTTGTCGATTCTAGTTGGAAGGGAGAGTTTTCAAAAAACATTTGAAAAGCCAGGCTTAGAAGTTTCTCCTTTGAATCCTATTTTCCACTTTATGAGGGGCCAGAAAACTATGAAAAAAGGGGCATTTCATGGAGGTCTCGAAATGGACTACTCACCCTTAAAGACTAGGAGTGCAAGGAGGCTAGGGAACGAGAAGCAGATGGTGATACTAATTGCTACACAGTGGTTGATGGACGTGTTAAAATATGATTATGGTCACCCTAAACATGAGAGGAGTGGGGGGAATCTCCAAGTACCTAGCCCTAAAAAGACTTCTAGATTTAGTGAAACCTGACATTATGCTTATACAGGAAACTATGGTAGGGGTGGAAAACACAAGGGATATTTTTGGTAAACTGTTACCACATTGGTTTTTCTGTGGAGTGGATTCCACAGGTCTCTCTGGTGGGTTGATCTCAACATGGAATCCAAGGAAAGCTGATTTTTCTGCTTACCTGATTCCTGTAGGAATACCGTTGGAGGGACATGTAAAAGACCTAGATAGAGATTTGAAGGTGATCAACTGCTACGAGTCGTATTCTAATAGAGAGGCCTTTTGGGAGGAGATAAAGAAAGATGGAACTCTAAAACAACAAAATGTAATCTTGTGAGGTGTTATCAACTTTACTACCTCTTTTAGAGAGTTGTGGGGTGATCATGCTAGAGTGGATTCTTTACAGACTTACTTTAGCATGTTGATACGAGAGGAGGGTATGGTGGATGTGGAACCTTTAAAATCGTTGCCTACTTGGAGAAATGGTAGAAGAGGCCAGGAGTTCATTGCCAAGAGGCTGGATCGGTTTTTTTTTTTTTTTTTTTTATTTCTGAGGAGCTCGCCTCTGCATGTTTTAGATATAGATATGTAATTTGTAATGCAAAGATATCTGACCACTTGCCAATAATTCTACATTTGGAAATATAAAGTAGGGTGGTTAGATATCCCTTTAAGTTCAATTCTATTTGGCTGGATGAGCCATATTTTGTAACTTATGTCAAGTCCAATTGGGCAGGACTATTGGGAACAACAATCTTAAATCCTATGGAGTCAATGGTACAGAAGTTAAAGATACTAAAGGCTTGGCTAATTAAGTGGGGAAGAAAGAAAAAGAAAAGAGCAAGAGAAGAATTGGTTAAACTGGAGATGGAACTAGATAAAATTTATTCTAATCATCCTAGTGGTTATGAGAATGAAAATGATAGAAAGTTGATTGTTGAAAAAGAGCAAAGAAAAATGTTTCTTTTGAAACAAGAAGAGGAAACCTAGAGACATAAGAGTCTCTTGAACTGGCTGGCCTCAGGTGATAGAAACACAAAAACATTTCATGCCTATGCCAACGCTANTCCGTAAAGCTTTCTTGGCACACTCGAACCTTGTCATTACTGACCAACTAACAATCTTAAAGAATTATCCTAGGATGTTATCAGAAGATGATAGTCAAATGATAACCTTACCTGTATCTTTAGAAGAAGTCTGTTAGTTCTCAAAGGCTTTAAAGATTCAAAAATCCATGGGCCTAATGGTTGGACCGCAAATTTTTTCCTAGATTTTTTTGACATTCTCAGTGACGAATTAGTGGAGATGATTGAAGAGAGTAGAAAAAAAGGGAGGATTTCGGGAGCTTTGAATGCAACATTTCTTTCTCTAATTCCAAAGAGTCAAAATCCAGAAAATTTTGGGGATTATAGGCCCATATCTCTTTGTAACATGCTGTATAAAATCATCACAAAAATTATCACCATTAGAGTTAAAACTTATCTGTCTTATGGTATATCAAAAGAACAATTTGGCTTTCTGGAGGGCAGAAAAATCACCGATGCTATTGGCATACTTCAAGAATTTTTGCATAGTATAAAATTTAAAAATATCAAAGATTTGGTACTCAAACTGGACATGATAAAGGATTATGACAGAGTTGATTGGGGTTTCCTAAGATTGGTGCTGGTACAAGTGGGATTGAGCTTAGATGTTACTGACTAAATTATGGGGTGTGTATCATCTGCAAATTTTGTTGTATTAATCAATGGCAAGCCTACATATTTTTTTAAAGCAGAAGGGGATTAAGACAAGGGTGTCCATTATCCCCTTTTCTTTTTCTTCTTTTAGTGGAAGGCTTAAGCAGAGCTATTAAGGAACAGGTAAGAGAAAATAACTTAGAATGCATTCAGATGGCTAGAGGAATAAGCATAACACATTTGATGTTTGTAGATGACATAATTCTGTTTGGGAATCGAAGTTTTAGTGAGTGGATTTTATATAAGGATATCTTAGAAAGTTTCAGTAAAGCTACTGGTATGGCCTTTAGTCCACAGAAGTCAATGTTCCTTGAAGCTGGATGGACAACAGAGGAAGTAGCAGTATTGAAGGACTTCCTTCCTTATGATGTAACTTCAGTTGATTCAGGTTTTAAGTATCTCAAATGCTTCCTTAAACCCAATTGTTATAAGAAGACTGATTGGTTTTGGTTGGTGAGAAAGTTTGAGAAAAGGATTGCAAGGTGGAGTCTAAGAAGGTTAAGTTTAGGGGGAAGGGTGGTACCAACAAAAGATATACTTGAAAGTATACCTGTTTATTGGCTATCACTGGCTAAGATTCCAAAAAGTATACTCAACATTATCAGAGGTAAAATTTTTAGCTTTGTGTGGCTTGGAGAAAAGGATAAAGAAGGGATACATTTGATAAGATGGGATAAACTAGCCAAACCTAAAAAGCCGGGAGGGTGGGGATTAAAAAATATTTTTTATGTTTGGGAAAGCAATTGTGGCAAAAAGATTGTGGAGATGCCTCATGGTACCTGGACTTTAGCATGAGGTAGTTGTAAAAAAATACCTTAGGAAGAAGTCTGTGGTTGCATGGCTTAGACAAGGTAACATAAAGCAGAGAAGTGGTTCTAATTTTTGGAGGGCCCTTACTTCTCCTCTAAGTATTATAACCGATTGGCTAGCCTAGAAACCAGGAGATGGAAGGGTTGTTAGAATTGGTATTTATCCTTTGGTAGGGGCTCATAACTTCTATCTTTTATCAAGAAATCTTATAACAAAACTAAAGTAGTTAGGAATACAATTTTTGTCTCAAATAAGAACAGTGGATCTAGAAAATACAAGACGTACATGGTGGTTAAAGGAAGAGGTTATAGGTTTGGAAGGAGACTCAAAAGATGAATGGAATACCTATATAAAATGTTTAATAAACTTGGGATTTGAACTGAATAATGAAAAAGATTATTTAATGTGGTCATGGGATATCAAAAGTGGACAAGTAAGTGCAAAGAAAGCCTATGAAGTACAAATGTTGGAGGATGAAGTGGATGAACCTGTATTATGGTATTGTGATCTATGGCAATGGCAATTGCCATTAAAAATTAAAGTTTTTATGTGCCTACTGTTAGAACAAAGAATACTAACTTGGGAAAATCTAGTTAAAAGTGGCTTTCATGGCCCTAGCAGATGTATCCTCTCTAGGATTTGTGAGGAGAATGTGAACCATATTTTTGTGGAGTGCAATTTCACTAAAGAAATATGGATTTCAATACTTAAGGATTTAAAGTATGATGGTATATGGAAAGGTGGACATGTGAGTGAGTGTATTTTGAACTGGAAAAGATTGAAGGGAGAAATAATAGAAATCCCAGGTCTAGTCTGATAGGAGATTATGAAACATAGAAACCTTGCTATTTTTGAAGATAGACCACTAAGTAGGAACAAAGTTTGTACACGTATTTTACAGGTTCTGGGAGAAATACAAGTAGGTCATAATAGGAAGGAAAGGAGGATTGATAGGCCACCAATTCTCTTTTGGGATCTGGCTGTAGGTTTTTTTTATGGTGCTTCACAAGAAAGGGGAGAGATTTGTGGAGCAGTTGTTTTTATGGTGCTTCACAAGAAAGGGGAGAGATTTGTGGAGCAGAGATCTTTTACTCTGCACATTATAAAAAGATAACAAGGTTGCAGTTGGTTGGTGATTCAAAAGTAATTATTGAGTGGTTTTCTAATGCAAACAATCTACAGGTGGTTTCATTGCAGCACTGGATGAGAAAGATAAGAGAGCTCAGCATGAACTTCACTGATCTTAAAGCCCAACATATTTACAGAGATTACAAGAAGGAAGTTGATCTTCTATCAAAAGTAAAGATAAGAGAGCTCACCAGGAGCTTCACTCAACTTAAAGCCCAACATATTTATAGAGAATACAAGAAAGAAGTTGATCTTCTATCAAAAGCAACATTAACTCTTGAGGATGATGGTATATATTATGTAGAGTTTAAAGAAGGACAAGCAGAAATCTTTGACAAATTAGACATAGCTTCAATTGTTAAAGACTTGATAATTTTGATTGATTGAAAGAAGAGTCTTTTGCTTTTTTAATCCTATATAAAAAAAAAGCTTAATATGATAAGAAAATGATGTTTTTATCTGATTGCAATGGAGCAGCAAAAGAAGTGAAATTCTGAACTTCAATTTTTTTTTTAAAAGAACAATTATATTCTATAATATAAGTTAAAAAGATAAAAATTCAAATATATGCTATCTAAATAATAACCACGAGTCAAAGTGATGCACGGTAATTCAAGTAAATACAGAGTGAATCTCACACTTACAAAGAACAGACTTCGCACTGAAGCGAGCTTTGAGCTTGAAAAGCTCAAGGAACTACGTTCCCAAGTTGAGCAACCTCTTGGCTACATTCACAGGCCATGTTCGTGTCCTCAGCAACAGATAGAGTGTCCTCAGCAACAGATAGAATGATGTCGCTGCTGGGATTCAAATAAACTACGGATGGGGCAAAAGGAAGTGTCCATTCTGACGGAGGATCCATTATCTCCAAGTCCCCCTCCAATATTCGCACCACTGTTCCCATTGAAGGCCTTAGAGCCGAATTGCTCTGAATACACCATAAGGCCGTCTTTATCAACCTATACGCCTCCTCCAGAACCTCTGGCCTTTTCAATTCCAATCCAGTCTCGATCAATTCTTCCATTTTATCTTGCCTCGCTTTGTTAATAGCAATGGAAGGAAAATACCAGTTCTCCGAATCCCGAGTGTTATCCACGTTCCTGCGCCCGCTGATAATCTCAAGAAGTACCATCCCGTAGCTGAAGACATCGCTCTTGGAGGTGATTCCCGCCCCCAAAAGCCATTCGGGCGCCATGTATCCAGGCGTACCCCTCACCCCCGTCACCAGGTGGCTTTCTATATCTCTCTTTAGACATCTCGCCATGCCGAAATCGGACACTTTCGCCTTGAAATCCTCATCCACCAGAATGTTCTGGGGTTTAACGTCCAGATGCAGAATACAAAGCCTCGACTCCTCGTGCAGATAGGCAAGTCCCCGGGCGGTATCCAGAGCAATTGAATATCTAGTTTTCCAATCCAACCACTTGTCTGAGTCGAACAACCATCTATCTAGAGACCCGTTAGCCATGAATTCGTACACCAGAATACGATGTTGCCCTTCTACACAAATACCATGCAATCTCACAAGATTGGAATGATTGATGGACGATGTGGTGGCGATTTCTGCACAAAACTCCGCCTGTCCCTGCCTGGACTCGTTCACCAAACATTTTACGGCCACCAGTGTATCATCCTCCAAGATTCCTTCATAAACAGTCCCAAATCCCCCCTTTCCAATTTCTTTGTTGAATCCGCCTGTGGCTATCTCTATTATCTCATAAGTGAATATTGCAGGAAGGCCAGTCAGATTCTTCAGATATTCTCCGTTGAATTCAATGGCACCTTCAATCCGTTTTGAACCAGATCGTTCATTTCGCACTCTCTGCCATCTGCGGCTTAGTTTCCAGGCCACAAAAGAGACAAATAAGCTGCCATGGAATGGGAGGAGAATATATGGCACAATTCCTCTGGCTGTGAACAGCACGACCAAGAAGCTCACAACAAAAGCCACGCCCAACACCAGCGGGCTGTGGAAGAAGAATCTGATAATTCGAAATGCAAAACCGTCAGCATTCCCATCTGGACTCTGCGCAGAATCCATCTCTCACGTTCGCCTGCATACATTAATCGGATTGTATGTTTATATTTTCGTATGGATTTCTCTCATTTCCTACTCCAGAGTCCAAGGCCGTCGGGATCAATACGGGTTTGAGAACTGCACACCGTGCAGAAAACAAAGCAAAACCATAGTTTTCCATGGAAGATGAAGTAGCGTTGTGTTCACGTCAACTACGCGCGTACTATGTGTATGGCCTTGCATTTTTGGGTTGTCAATTACAACCCCACTAGGTAAGTGGATATCCATTGAGGATGAAGTAGTCTCATGTGAACAGGGAATTACGCACTTACTCTGTATGGTCTTGCATTGATCAGTTTTCAAGTACGACCCGACTAGATTATGGAGTAGTTTCCTTGTCGTATAGTGTTGAAATTTTAAGTTCAGTCAATATTGATGTGCACGAGAATTATAAATCTGGAAATTTTATTTAATATAGTTATTAAGAGAAATAATTAAAGTATATATAATATCTATTTTAAAAACTTTGTAAGTATGCAATTTTTATTAGTCCCTATAATAATTTGTATTGAAATGTTTACATAAAGATGGTTTAGAGCATTGACACTTTTTACAGCTTAAATGTTTACATAGTGCAAGGTCCTTAAACAAACTTGACAACTTAAATGCATACCGCCAGGTCCTTA
Source organism: Picea mariana (assembly GCA_032191745.1). Lineage (NCBI taxonomy): Eukaryota > Viridiplantae > Streptophyta > Pinopsida > Pinales > Pinaceae > Picea > Picea mariana. Next base: position 75,953 of record JASDQU010437382.1, on the reverse strand, counting down.
AACAACCTGACAACCTTAAATGTTTACCTAAATAGGCTTCTCACAATACATTTTTCCTCGAATTTTTCCATACAATGTTGCAGTGAATTTGGACAATATTGTTGTCCACCGCTAGTTGCATAGACATTGTATGTTTCATACTTCTTCTATGCTTGGAATGCAATTTGGTCATCGTTGAAGGTACATACATTGTTTACTAGTTCGGTGGGTGTTTCTTGTTCGGTTCGTCGGTTGTTGGTTGTTGTTGTTTGGTTCAACTTTGCAAGGTTGAGTACCTGCACCTGCGGTTGGACCTGTTGGTGCTTGTTGCTTGCTTTTGTTTACTTTAACTTTGCAAGGTTGGGGTGTTGCATCCGCACTTGGAGCTGTTTTTTTTACTTTGCGGGGTCCAAGTCTTGCATCCACAATTTGACCTGTGCTTATGTCATTCATCGTTGCAGACTAAGTTTCGATGCCATAATTTTATTTCTATTCGTTCTTTTATGTTTGTTGTTTGTAGTTTGCAAGTAAGAATGTTTGATTATTTCTACTGGCTTGCTCGTCATATGTTTGGGGTTACTTCTTTGTTTGGGATGAAATTTGGTAATCATGAGAGATACATATGTTGTTTACTGGTTCAATGGTTGTTGCTTGTTCGTTGGTTCGTCAGTTGTTGCTTGTTATTGTTTGGTTCAAGTTTGGGAGTTTGAGGCCAGGAGGCTACAATTGGGCCTGTTTGTCCTTCCTTGTTGGTTTGTTGCTTGTTGTTTTCTTTTGTTTTCTTCGACTTTGCAAGGTTGAAGTCCTGCGTCGGCTGTTGGAGCTATTTTTTTACACTTTGCAGTGTTCAGGTCCTGCACCAACAAGTAGACCTGCGATTCTGTCGTTTGCCGTGTCTAGCGAGGTCGAGATCTAACACCTGTCCCCTGCCCGCCTATCCTGCTCTTAAATTTTTCTCCAATTCTTTCTCCTAGCTCTGAACCATACCTACATGCCTTTGCAAAATGTTCTTGTAGAAGAAAATGATACTAGGATAGTGCTAGCAAGAGTGGTGTTCCGTGGATTGCAAATTGCAATATTAAGTTTCTATGTTGCTTGGCATGCAACATTGCTAGCATAATGAATGTGTTCTTAAATGCATCACACCATTTACATTTGGACGGAACCATTATCATTCTAGGATACTTCAATGTTGACGTGATACAAAATAGTAGCATAACAAATAATTGGACAACTACATGTGCAATTACAATGTCTGTTGTTTTTTTGTTAAGATAAAACATATGCAAAATGCATTTATTAACCATATATGGTGAAATGTGCCCATATCACAATACAACCTCTTTATCATGTACACAGACTGGTCTGACCACAATAAAATTTGTCTTATACTTGAAATATGAGATGTACATCAAAGATACTGCAAAATTATATTTCCATGTCTCAAAGAATATCTGGATACTTTGTCGCACAAAGCCAAAATCATTCAGCTATGGCCATGCAATTTCTTAATATTTTCTGGCTTGTAATATATTTTGGGCGGGAGAAACTCTATACAATTACAACCATGGATCAAGAAAAACAAAGGTTCATGTTTCTAACTATCTTTTATTCTATTCCTTGATTCTCATTTATTGTATGTACATATTACTTGTTCTCTCCTGCATACTAGCTTCCATTCATGTTCATTGTATTTTGTGTGTTCCCACATTGAAACAAACAGAATAACTGGAGAAGAAGAAGGAGTCTTTACCGCAAATGTAGAAAAGGAGATACAAAGGTGCATGCTTGTGCTGTTATTTCATATTCCATTGTTTTGTGTTTCATTTATTGTCTGTATATTTGTTCACCTAATTTATTGTATGTAGATATTGTGTATCTTCCTACATAATAACTTATCTTCATATCCTTTGTATTCTCCGTGCCGCTACATTGAAATAAATTGAACTTTGTTTATTTTTTTACATGTCTTCCTGCATACCAACTTACCTTCATGTCCATTGTATTTTTCTGCATTGCTACATTTAAATAAACAGAATAGTTGGAGAAGACGATGGACTCTTTGTCACGAATGTAGAAGAGGAGATACAAAGGTGCATGCTTCTACTCTTATTTCATATTCCAGTGTTTAGTATTTCATTTATTGTTTGTATATTTGTTCTACCTGTTCTACTTCTTTGCACATAATTTACTGTATGTAGATACTACGTATTTTTCTACATAGTAACTTATCCTCATGTGAATTGTATTCTCTTTGTTGCTACATTGAAATGAATAGAATTGTATTTCTTTTTTTTACATGTCTTTCTGCATACTTGTACACTGTATGTTCGGCGTTGCTACATTGAAATAAATAGATTAGTTGGACATGAATATAAATTCTTATATGCCACAATAGAGGGGGATGAAGTACAATCTTTGAAAATGTATACCAAATCTGTTAGTAAATCAAACACACAAAACAAGTGGGTGTATATAATATTGGACTAGAAAACGATGATTTGGAAACAATGGGCCTTTGTTGAGTCTTCCCGCTTCCAAACATTCCCCTCCCCATTTCTAATTTTCCCACTTTCTATTATTCTTTTTTTTTCCCTCTTCTATACTTAACTAAATTCCCCTTCGTTTTTCTCCTCTACTTTCGTTTTCTGGTTGCTTTGCTTAGTCGTATTTCCCAAAATGTCTAGGTGCACGGGTTGGTGGAATCACGGGTTCATATTTATACTAATGCTTCTATATCACGACTTCAACCGACGGTTTCCTCATTCCATACTTAGCCACTTTTTTGATCGCGGGTTCCCAGGCTAGCGGGTTCAAGAATGTCCGTCTAGCTTCATAGGTTCCACGATATATAGATTTTTCGCCATACCCCCCCATCATGCCCTGTTCCTTGTTACACTTTTTTACAGTCAAAAAATCCGAGGCATATAATTTGATCGTTGGGTCCTCATGTTTCCTGAGTATCCCTTGACACCCTATTTTGTATTCCATCTCCTTCGACCTTGTATGTGACATTCAAAATAATTCTGGACAATATACAATGCATACGCTTATTTAGTCCTTTTGATGTTCATCTACACATAATTGCATTAGAAAAAGTTGGACTAGTGACATGGCCATGAGCAGTCAATCATCGCAAACATCAACAGACAGACAAGGCAAAAGGTAAATATTCATACATTGTGTTCCTCATATGTTTACCAAACAAATATCCTCAACTATTTATTCATTTATGCCATGATAAATATGTTGATGTCATCTGCAACACATACTTTACAGTTCACAGGAAGTATCAACGAGCGCAAGTGGGATGCCGAACATAGCGCAAGTTCCGTAGACTAAGAGGTATGGTTGAAAAATGCTAGCTCCATACTTCATCCAAGTTGTGCGTCTACTTGTACATTTATGACAGGGAAAAAGAAAACAAAAAAATAATGTAGACTACCATTCACATTACTTTCCCTGTTAAAAAAATGTCACCGGATCTAAACTTATAACACCAAAAATACTATCAATAGAGAGCTTGAACAACCGCTGAACTGGACAAGTGTTCGTTGGGGAAATAATGGTCATTTATAACCCCTACTTGGACAAGGAAAACAAAACTAGATCCATTATGTGCACTGACATGACAGACAATGAAGCCCTGATGACAGTCAAACTGACTATTCCCACACTTGTCCAGAAACATACAGAAAAGACATTGCCAGGTAATCGGACATCCATTACAAATTTTAATATATTTCCCAAAATAGTGTATGACCGTGGTGATTGTGATCGGATTATATTGCTCAATGAAACAAGTATTGTGGAAAAAATTCACGTGATTTGTTCAAAATATCATTTCATCCCGTACACAACAATCAACCAACTTGCACAGAGCAACGACACTTACCCAATCAGAACCATTGGTGCAGTTGTCACACTCGCGAGAAAACTTGGCCCGCAACATACTCTCCATATAAAATATGGAGAGTCAAACAATGAGAAGGAAATGGTATCGTTCTCCATATCCAGTTTTTTCCTTTACTTTCACATGTCCATGCATCTCGGTTATGTTACACAACTATTTCTCTATTCCATGTTGCAGCTGCAATTGTTCGACACCTAGTCAAATTTGTTTTCATCAATGGAACAACAATTGCATAAAGAGAAATTTCCACTTATGCTCTTAAAAAAAATAACAAATAAAAGAGATGTTAAACAAATGATCTTTCGCACAACCCAAACAACATTTGTAACATAATTGTGAACATACATAGTACAAGATCTCAAGAAACTAACTAGCTCTACAACTATTGTGTGTATACATCTACAATTTCATCCTCACTTTCCTCATACAAATTGTCGTCACCAATTTTCAGCAATTATTTATTTATTTATTTATTTCTGTTGTGCAATTGTATATTATATTGTTCAATATATTAACTACTGAAAATTGAGAGTGTTTTGGTTGTAGCGAATGCGTACTCAACCCCCTTCGAGCCTATATGTGCCAAATGCAACTCTCCTTCTTCTTCCTCTGCTTTCATAAATGATGGTACAATTG
>JASDQU010437382.1:57478-71375 GCA_032191745.1 Picea mariana | reverse complement strand
CTGCAATCTGAACCGTCAGCAACACAATCGTACATTGCACAATTGGACAACCTTTGTTACAAGATGTTCTTCCTGGGTTAGAAGAATTTCCATATGAAGTATACCTGCAGAAAAAGGCAAACAGTGTCTACATGCTACGTGAATTTCGGATCCATAGAAAATTTACATTAAATGAGGACAATGCCATACTGCATATCGGTTGAAGAAAAAAAAAAATTCATATCAAGCGATGGCAGGGAACGAAACAATCCCATGTGTATATGTCCATGCTACCCAATGAGGATATGAATAGATTTTTCTAGTGCCATGGCAAATTAAAATGGAAGTGCATAATATTTTTCAATCCATACTGAGAAGCAAGAGGACAAACCTCATACAAAGTATCCAACTATGAATAAATCAAACTCCATTAAGTTAAATGTTGACACTCTTTTTGTGAATTGGTAATGTTAGAACATTGTCAGGTCAACGTGATCTTCGTTCATAGTATTATCAGAAGAAAATGTTCATAGTGATATTTCTTCATGGTAATATAGTAATCGATAAATTTCTTGGTGCCCATTTGGGGATTTGGTTATATATGAGATATAATGCCCAATCTCCACTGGTTTTCTCCTTTCTTGTGTTTGGCAGACTTGTTTTCATGTGATTTCGTGATGTAGTTCAAGGTTATCATGGGCCCGGTTTATGAATTATGGCTAGATGATACATTCAGGATCTCAGTGTTTTTTCTATGATCTTAAAGAATATACAAGACCTAATTTTCCTTTTAATGTAATATCTATGAAGCAAATGTAATATGTAGTTCATTTTAGCACTTTTACTTGATCAATAAAATTACCAAAATTCATCTTTAGAAATTTTTTGAAATAGAAGGATATATGCTATGTGAAGTACAATGGAAATAGCATATCAACCACAAAAAATACAAATTCAAATTCGGCGTTGTTATACTTACGGTTAAGTTTACAATACAATAATTTTACTTGAACATCCCAAAATTGATTTTCCTGTAGATTTTTTATGCTTCTCTTATGCAAACACATCCTGGAAAGTATAAGCATGACTCACTTTATCTATTCCTTGATTGAAGAGTGTGTTCACATGTTTAATGAACTTCATATTTATTGTTAAGACCATCAATGGGGATTTGTTAACACCAATTCCCGCTTCTAAAAATTTCCCTCACCTTTCTTTTTTTCCTCTGCTTTCCCTTTCTGGTTACTTAGTCGTTTTTCGGAAAGTGTCTAGGTACACGAGTTGGAGGATTCGTGTGTTTAGATTTCCATTGATGATTTTATATCACAAGTCTGACCGACTGCTTCCTCGTTCCATATTCAACAACTTTTTGGATCGCGGGTTCCCGGGTAGGTGGGCTCAACATTGTGTTTCCATTGTTTTTTCGCCTACAAAAAACACCCAAACTTTCCTAATCTACAAATTGACAATGAAATTCCTCTTTATTTTTCTCCTTTACTTTCCCTTTATGGTTACTTAGTCATTTTTCCGAATATGTCTCATGCTTTTATATCATGATTCTGACCAACCTCTTCCCCATTCCATACTTGACCACTATTTCCATCGCCAGTTCCCAGCCAGTCTTGCTCAACATTACACTTCCATTGTTCTGCAACCCACAAACGACACCCAAAGTTCCACGATATACAAATTGACCGTTGAATTCCATCATCATGCCCTGTTTTGTGTTACACATTTTTCATTCAAAAGTTCGGAGACATAAAATTTGACCATTGAGGCTCTCACATCTCTTGAGTATAACTTGTGACCCTGTTTTGAAGCTCGACCGACCGCTTTCCATACTTGGCCATTTCTTGGAATCTCTTTCACGAGTTGGTGGGTTCATGAAATGTCCAATTCTTAATTTTTGTTCTCCATCCCCACCACCTTCACACTTATTTCTAGATATTCAATTATTAATCTTTAATGCTAATAGCTCATCCTGCAGGAATCGTTAAGATTTTCATTAATGCCCGAAAGGCTGGAAGAGATCTGTCACTAATACGAATTAAACCAAGATTTGCATAGGGTTCTATTATCCCTTTCGAGTGTTCATTTCAAGCATCATGGAATCTCTTTCAAGCATCGTCCGATTGGTAGCTTCCTGAAATCTCCAATCCTTAATCTCTCTTTGTCATCACCACCACCTTCACACTTTTTTCTAAGTATGCAATTAGTAATATTTAATGTTAACAACTCATTATGCAGGAACCGTAGAAATTGTCATTGATCAGGGAAAGGATCGAGGATATCTCCCATTGATACACATTAAACCAAGATTTGTGAAGGGTTATATTATCCCTTCAGAATGTTCATTTCAAACATCATCTAGAGAAAATGGACATTCTCATTAACTTATGGTAGCAGTTCGACAACAGTTTTGTCCAGATACAGTAAACACCTTCATGCATGATGACTAGAACTTCCATTGGTCCAATGCATATTCTTACTACTAATATCCTTCCGCCTAGATGCAAAGAAGGAGATGGTCCCTTGGTGTGTCGAGAGATATATTTCAAGCCAAATAATTCCAAGGCAACCCCCATTGCATTGATGGTCGGCGCAGAGGTTGATGCAGTCGATTTCGATCCAAAAGAATATGGTCTGATGGATGATGATACGACAATGGATAATGGCAATGTAGACGTTGTTCCCACTCCTGCGCCCAAATTGAAATCCACCATAACAAGGGGCACTTCCTGGCTCAGTGATGGTGGCCCTGACAATACCAAAGGAAGGGATTTCAAAAAATAAACTGACATTGAATGAAATAGCCTTTTGCAGCTCAATATTTTGATTCTCTCGGCTCGGATGGTGGTCCTCACACTCAGAGATGTATCCTTTCCTTTCATTTTTTAAGGTTTTTGGATTGGGCTTGGATTTGTTCCTAGTGCATCATGTGTCCCTGAAGTATTTGGTTGTAAGGAAATGGTCTCTTGGTGCACCCAAAGATATATTTCAAGACAAATAATTATTCAATTGCGGGACCACTCTCCTACTCTCTGGATATGCAATTAATATCTTAGGAGGTGAGGACTAGAACTCTTAGTGGTGCAAGGAATATTCCTACTACTCATTCACTTATTCCCAGAATGAAGTAATTTGGACCTCTGGAGTTCCTCGTGTAGCCCGTGTCCTTGAATTATTTGCCTGTAAGGAGGGGGTCTCTTGGTCCCTTTCCACCCAGAACAAAGTAATTTGGACCTCTTGAATTTCTCATGCAGGTTGTGTCCCTGAAGTCTTTGATTGTAAAGAGGTGGTCTCCTGGTGTGTCCTCACTTTCATTTTCAGGCTCTTTCGCTTTCCCTACAATGTTTTTTCTTTTCTTCCTCGTGGGAATCTTGTAAGAACTATCAATTTTACCGTGAGGAGCATTCTTATCTCCTCCTGCGTTTTAAGAATTCTGGGTTTCTTTCTTACTGGGGTGAGTCATCGGAGCAATGTTGCGGGATGTCATACTCTTGGCAGTGGTGGCCATATAATGCACACTCTTCTCACTGGGGACTTTTCCCTGTTATTTGTACAATTCAGTGGTGATTTGAAATGTCTCTAGGATGCCATCGTCAGGAGCAAGAGTTTTCTTGACCTGTTTCAAGCCAAAGAATTATTCCATTGCAAAAACACTCTCTTGTTTCTTTGTCACCTCAGGTCTTCCGTAAGATATTGAAATTGTGGCAACCAAATTTGACCTTCTGAGGAGAAGACTATAAGGAGTTCCTAAAAAACAATGATAATCAATTTTATATGCATGTTCAAGAGCTTGTCGATGGCTCCTGCATGTTGTCACACTAGATGAACAACACAGAATTGTATGCATGATTTTTATTTTTATTTTGTAACTGTTGTACCTGTATATATGAAAAATATGTTCAATGCTTCGGTGCAAAGAACTCAGTCCAATGTCTATGGATAAATATATATTTCCCACTATTGTTTTTTATAGATTTACTGTTAAAAAAATTCCCTCGGAATCTTGGTTGGTGCTTCTTTGTTGGATTTAAAACCTCCTCTCATTTGCATGGTTCGATAGTCTCGTAATTCTTAAATATTGTATTGACTCAAGCACTTTGATCTAATATGGAGCATTTAAAAATTATATGACAATGATTTATGTCAATCACATGAGGCTTCTATGGAAACATAAATGGATTTTAGACAATTTCAAACAAACATTCAATTCTATTCGTAATGCAGATAGAACATAGCAACACTAATTTACGATGTGGGAGTTGGGGCCCTGCCCAAGAAGTTTCATTTTCATATCAACCTTGTTGAGAAAACGATCTATTATTTCCCTTTCGCTTCCTTGATTCCTTTACTCCAAAAGGAAACATTTTATTACTTGTCCACCCCCTGGCCTCTATTTGAGTACTTTTACTTTATTAATGAAATTACCAAATTTCTTCTTCGCAAATATTTTGAAAAAAAAAATGATATATAGTGGTTGAAGTCAAATGGGGCTATGAAATCAACCACAATATTAAAATTCAAGTTCGTCATTGTGATACTTACGGTCAAGTTGACAGTATAATAATTTTATTTCTAGATATGCAATTATTAAGCTTCAATGCTAACAACTCATCATACAGGAAGTTTAATATTTAAAATAATATTTGAGAACACAATTACTCCCACAAGTTGCAATAAAAACAAATCTTCAACAAAGAATTTTCTCTCACCCTTTTTAATGGTACAAGAACAATATAAAACGAGTAAGTGGATAAAATATTGGACTAGAAAATGATGATTTTCCAACAATGGGGCTTGTCTGAGACCAATTCCCGCTTACGAAAAATTTCCCTTTGCTTTCCTATTTTCCCATTCTCTTTTATCCCCTTATTTTCCCTCTTTTATACTTAACAAAATTCCCCTTTATTTTTCCTCCCTACTTTCTCTTTCTAGTTACTTAGTCATTTTTCCAAAAATGTCTAATTGCGCGAGTTGGCGGACTTACAGGTTTACCTTTGCACTCATTCTTTTATATCATGATTCCGATCGACCACTTCCCCATTCCATACCTAGCCACTTTTTTGATCATGGATTCTCGGGTAGGCGGGTGCTATATTGCACATCCATTATTTTGTGACCTACAAACAACACCTAGATTTCCGTGATATACAAATTGACTACCAAACTCCCACATCATCAACTCTTTTGTGTTACACATTTTTCACTCAAAAGTTTCGAGATATACAATTTGATCTTCACGGCCTCGCGTCTCATGGGGAACCCTTGTCAACCTATTTTGAAGCCCGCCTAACTACTTTCCATACTTGGCCATTTCTTGGAATCTCTTTCGCAGATCGTCGGGTTGACGGGTTCACGAAATCTCCAACTCCTAATCGTTGTTTCCTGTGTCTGTCCCCATCACACCTCTTTCCAAGTATGCAATAAACGAGGTTTAATGCTAACAACTCATCATGCAACAACCGTAAATATTGTCATTAATGAGAAAAAGGGTCGAGGAGACAGTCAGATTGACTATCCCTATACAACTTGTCCAGAAACATGTAGAAAAGATCTTTCTAGGTAATGGGGTATCTATTACAAATTTAAATATATTAGCCCTTATTTTCCCTCTTCTATACTTAACCAAATTCTCGTTTCTTTTTCCCCTCTAGTTTCACTTTCTGGTTACTTAGTCATTTTTTCGAAAATGTCTAACTACGCAGGTTGGCAGACTCATGAGTTCACATTTGCACTCATGCTTTTATATCACGACTCCGACCAACCGCTTTCCCATTCTATACCTAGCCACTTTTTCGATTGTGGATTCCCGAATAGGAGGGCTCTAGATTGCACTTCCATTGTTTTGTGACCTACAAACAACACCCAGAATTTTGCGATATACAAATTGACTACGAGACTCCCACATCATCCTCTATTTCGTGTTAAATTTTTCACTCAAACGTTCTGAGACATACAATTTGACCATCGGGGCCTCACGTCCCCTAGGGAACCCTAGTCACCCTATTTTGAATCCTATCCATCTGCTTTCCATACTTGGCCATTTCTTGGAATCTCTTTCGCGGATCGTTGGGTTGGCAGGTTCACGAAATCTCTAATTCATAATTGTTGTTTACAGTGCCCACCACCTTCTCACTTCTTTCCAAGTATGAAATAATTGAGGTCTAATGCTAACATCTCACCATACAACAACAATAAATATTGTCATTAATGAGTAAAATCCTAGAGGAGATAGTCATAATGACTATCCCTACACAACTTGTCCAGAAACATGCAGAAAATATCTTTCCAAGTAATGGGATATCTATTACAAATTTCAATATATTAGTGAAAATGAGTCCGACTGACCGTTTCCCTATTCCATACTTAGCCACTTTTTTTATTGCGGGTTCCCAGACAAGTGGGCTCAATATTTCGCTTCCATTGTTCTGCAACCTGCAAACAACACCCTAAATTATGTGATATACAAATTGACCATTGGACTGCCCCATCGTGTCCTCTTCCATTTTATGCGTTTTTCACTCAAAAATTTCAAGACATACAATTTGACCGTCAGGCCCTCACCTCTCTTGAGTATCCCTTTTAACCCTATTTTGAAGCCCGTTCGATTGTTTTTTATAATTATCCATTCCTTAATTTCTCTTCCCCGTCCCCGCCACCTTCGCACTTGTTTCTAAATATGCAATTAGTAAGATTTAATGCCAACAGATCATCATGTAGGAACCATAAATTGTCATTGATGAGTGAAAGGCTCGAGGAGATATCCCATTAATACACATTAAACGAAGATTTGCGGAGGGTTATATTATCCCTTCTGAGTGCTCATTTCAAACATCATGGAATTTATTTCGCGGGTCGTCAGTTTGGCGGGTTCACAAAACCTCCAATCCTTAATTGCTCTTAATCGTACCCACCACCTTCACACTTCTAAGTATGCAATTAATAATTATTAATGCTAACATCTTGTCATGCAGCAACCATAGAGATTTTCATTAATGAGCGAAAGGCTTGAGGAGATCTCCCATTCACATGCATTGGACCAACATTTGTGAAGGGTTATATTATCCCCTCCAACTATTCATTTCAAGCATCATCTGGAGAAAATAGACGTTCTCATAAACTTATGGCACCATCTCGACAACAGTTCTGTGGAGATATAGTGAACATCTTTGGGCATGAGGACTAGAACTTCCAGTGGTCTAGGGCATACTCTTACTATTCATCCCCTTCTTCCCATAACGAAGTAATTTGGACCTTTGGAATTGCTCGTGCAGGTTGTGTCCCTGAAGTTTTTGACTTTAAGGAGGTGGTCTCTTGGTGCACCGAGAGATATATTTCATGCCAAAGAATTATTCCACTGTGGGACCACTGTCATGTTTCTTTGTCACTTCAGGTATTTCACAAGATGTTAAGATTGTCGGAGCCAACATTGACCTTCAGAGGAGAATACTGCAAGCAATTCCTAAAAAAGCATGATAACGGGTTGGGCCTCTTTCCCGAGTTCCTCGAAGACTCGATGGCAATTCCTAAAGATATCACAATATTTCAGATTAGTTCATTTAGAAATCCATTCCAAGAAGTTACCTGGATATTTACAAGGATAACGGGACAGGAATCCACAACAACTATTTCATGCATGATTCTTTATATTTTGTATTTCACAGTCAAGGAACAAGCCATTTTTTATTGGGGGAATCTAATTTCCATGAAAATTTGTTCCCAATTGTCATGATTCAAAGAGGAGAAGAAATTTTATATGTCATCCTACTTGGTTTTCGCGATAGCGCATTGTTGTCTATTTCCAAAACTCTATGTGTCCAAGAAGATAAACTGTGAATTCGACCCAGTAACCTTCTGGTACCAGGCCTTGTGGAGGCACAAGGCCTCCCATTGTTTTTATGAGGTTTTTAATGACTTTTTCTCAGCTTTCAAAGATTTATTGTTAGGAAAGGATGTTCCCTGCATGTCTGACCATGCAACCAAGTTTTTGGAAAGGAAGGGGACACTTTAACAAATGGAGAGTTACAGTGTGATAATGATTTTTGGCTCCAAGGAAAATCCTGCCTTCCTTCCATCTCACATTACGGAAAAAATGTTTGTTACAGAAATAGCAAGGCAATACAACTATTGGTTGCATTTATTCCATGAGAATAGAAAAAATAAGTTCATTCCTCTACCTTGGAAAGTTGAGGATTTAGAAAAAGTGCTTGGGAAGATTGCATGAGAGTAGCCCCTAGTCTGGCCCCCCTCTCCTGCGTGCATGCCCCCCTCACCTGGTGAGGCCGTGGGGCCTCCTGTTTCCTCTCCCGATCCCTCTAGAGATGTGGTAGCTTTCGCCGCCCTCATAACCTCCCTTCCAAAAATGAATAAGAAAACCCCACCAAAGTTTGTTAAAAAACTGGAAGAAATCCCTTTAGTTCAAATTCAAGGAACATCAAGGACCCACGCCTTAAAATTTGAAGATCAGGCAATCATAGGTCAATTCATGGGCATCTGGCCCTCCCTGTGAGCAATGGCGATCTGGCTAGACAAAAATTGGAAACCACATCTAAAAGGTAATCTCTCGAATTTTCTCTATGGAAGAGGCTTCTTCGCGTTCCTTTTTGAAAACAAAGCAGACAGGGATCTCATTTTTAGAAGTGGACCGTATTTCATGGGCTCCATAGGTATGTATCTTAATAGTTGGACTCCTGATTTTAACCCTAAAAATGACATTCCAAATGCAGTCCCTGTCTGGGTTCACCTCCCCTTCCTTTCGTTTCACTACTGGAATAATGAGACTATTAAATCTATAGGAGATACTCTTGGGAAGTACATAGATCGAGAAAAACCAAAAGAAGTCCTGCAAGCTTGTGCGCATATATGTGTAGAGGTAGATCTGGAAAAAGGTCTCCCATAAGCTATTAATCTCACCCTGGACAATTGGAACTACCTACAGCAAGTTGATTACAAACAACTTCCCTTCAAGTGCAAGATCTGTCATGAGTATGGTCACTTCGCGAAGCATTGTTCAAAATCTCCCCTGAAACACCGACTAACGACGCAGAGCAGTGGAAACAACCAAAGAAAAAAAAGCAGTAGAGGCACGCCCCAACCACTAGAGGTTTTCCTACACCTCCACAGCCTAGTAATGCTACTGAACTTGAGACAGTCAGCCTGATGCCAACTCAAGAACCTCCTAAAAAGGACCCATCACCCCCGCTCCCTTCACCCTCCTCAATTCAAGCCCCTGAGTCCTTGATCCCCCCTTCTGCACAACCCTCTCCCTCAACTCCTCATCCGTCGGAGAGCAGTTCAAAACAAAGCTCAAAGGAAAACTCAGAGACTGAAACACTTGATTCACCGGTTAAAAGAGTGGGCAGAAAGACTAATCTACATAAAAGAGAAGCTTCATCTAGGAAGGAAATTGAACTAGGGAAGCAAACAAATTTGGATCAGATCGTGAGAAAGGAAACAAGGCAAACCAAGAAGCAGAGCAGATCCAACCCCCATAAAGGGGGAAACCCTAAAAACAATCAATGATAAAAATGATCTCCTAGAATTTCATAGGATTAGGGAGTCGGCACAAGCTCTCGCTAACACACGATCTTATCAAAGAAGAAAATCCACAAATCCTCTTGCTCTAGGAGACAAAAAGGAAGGATATTAAAATCCTTCAGGAAAGCAGTTACATATGGCGAACATGCAAAGGCACAGCAGTTAGCGCAAGAGGAGCATCCGGAGGAGTCTACACCCTTTGGAACCCTTGCTACTTTGACCTACAATCCAGACACTCTACGACTCATTGGATTCAAACTACGCTACTCCATCGGCAATCAGGTAAAACTCTGACACTCATAAATGTGTATATGTCTACCCTTTATTAGGAAAAAATGGAGTGTTGGTCCTCCCTACAAATTATCAAAAATTCTTTTGATCCCAAGGAACTAATAATAGCTGGAGACTTCAATACCACTCTCCATCATAAAGAAAAAAAAGGGGGGTCAATCGTTCGGGACCCCTCACAAGAGCATCTTGAGGAACTCATTTCCACCTATCAACTATTAGACATAAAACCCTCCAACAGGTGCTACACCTGGTCGAACAGAAGACTCGGGTCGGGACACATCATTGCTTAGTTGGACCATTTTCTCCTAAGAAGCTCCTTTCTAGAAGAGGCCTATCTTCCGAGCTCATGCATCTTACCCTGGACTAGTTCCGACCATAGAGCTATCACACTTACACTTTCCCCTCCCCGAAACCCTGGCCCCATCCCCTTCAGATTCAACCCCCTCCGGATTCCAAAGCTAGGATTCTTTGACATAGTTTTAGATGCCTGGAATTGATGGATCCAAGGTTCCCCTAATTACATCTGGGAGCAGAAACTAAAAAGAGTAAATATGGCTTTAAAAAGTTGGGTGACAAGAAACAAAGGAAAAGATCAAGAAGAAAAAGAAAGTTTAATGAGAGAAATGGAAGAGAATAGAAGGAGCCTAAAAGAGAGACAAATCACTCATGAACTCATCCTCAAAGAGTAGAAAAACGTCATGGATTATCAAAAAATCCTACGCAAAGGAGAGGAAACTTGGAGACTTAAATCTAGAAGCCTCTAGCTTACTTCCGAAGACAGAAATACTAAATTCTTCCAACGACAAGCGAAAGCAAGGATTTGGAGGAACGAGGTGAAAGAAATAACAAAAGTAGACGGCACAAAAATAGACTACCCACACCAAATCCAAGAGGAAGCCAACTACACTTTCAAGCATTGTTAATAGAAGATGGTAATATAGATATCAATGTACAAGAAAGCCTACTTCAAAATATATCGAGCATAATTAGTCAGGAGGACAATTACAAGATTAATCAGGAAGTCACGGAAAAAGAACTCCAGGAAGCTCTGTTCCAATTTCATCTAGACAAAGCTCCAGGTCTGGACGGTTTTACTACGCACTTCTATCAAAAGTGTTGGCATATAATAAAGAAAGATCTCCTGAGAATGGTACAATATGTCTAGAAATCCGCCAAGATCGGGGGTAACACAAACTCCACATTTTTATCCCTAATACCAAAGAATCTGAATCCTTCATCCTTTACCAGATTTAGGCCCATCTCCCTCTGTAATGTTTCCTACAAAATCATAACCAAAATCATAGCCAACAGAATCAAACCGCTCCTTCATATACTCATCTCCCCAAACCAAAGTGGTTTTATGGAAAAAAGGCAAATGATTGACAACACAATTTTGGTTCAAGAAGCAATACATTCTAGCAGGGAAAGGGGAGATCAAGGGATGATAGTAAAAATCGACATGGCTAATGCTTTCGACAAAGTAAGGCACTCCTTCTTGATAGCAGTCATGAAAAAGTTTGGCTTTAACACTGGTGTCATGGCATGGATCTCAGCCTGTATAATCGCACCATGGATAGCACCTCTGGTCAATGGACGACCGACAAGTTTCTTCAAAAGAACCAGAGGACTGAGGAAAGGCTGCCCACTCTCCCCAATTTTGTATATAATCATGGCCAAAATGATGAGCAGGAAACTGGAGAAGGATAGAATTGGTAAAGAGATACCAGGAATCAAAATAGCTTGAGGAGTGAAACGAATAAATCACCTTCAATTTGTTGATGACACTCTCCTAATGGGAGGGGCATCCATTGTTGTGGCTAAGAGATTCCAAACGGCATTGGAAAACTTCACGCAAGCTTCAGGAGCACTCCTGAACAAAAACAAATCAAGTCTTTATGTTTGGAACACTCCTTTGAGAACAGCTCATCTAATAGCAAACATCTTCCACTTCACGCTAATTGAGAAATGGAAAACGTTCAAATACCTGGGCATTCCAATCTGCCTAAAATATCTCCCAAACACAGCCTGGACTCACATCCTAGAGAAACTCAAAAATAAAATAGAGCAATGGGGATCCTTTTGGCTGAATCTGGCAGGGCGTACAGTGCTAATAAAATATATTCTCACAGCTCTTCCCATTTTTCAATTCTCCTCTCTGCTTTCCCCTCAAAATGTCAAAGCTGAAATGTCTAAAATTATAAGGCGCTTCCTCTGGGAAGGAGGAAAAACAGACAATAAAAAATTCCATCTAATAAGATGGGACACAGTCAAGCAACCCAAAGAAAATGCAGGTTTGAGTATCAAGGATCCAATGCTAGTCAATTTATTCATGTGAGCTAAAATCCTTTGGAATCTTGTTTCTGGAAAGAACAATTGGTGGAAACAAGCAATAAAAAAGAAATATTTATCAGGGGATAGGCTAAGGTGTCTATATCAAATTAACTCTTTAAGTAGAGGATCCCCTGTAAGAAAGCTTCTCTCTGCCTCCATTCCCATCATTCAAAAACAGCTCACATGGATCCCAGTGAATGGGAGAAAGATACTCATAAAAGAAGATAGTATCGTGGGCAAGCAACCTCTTTGGACTCATATGAATCTACGCTCACTCATAATTTGGCTAGATAGGTAAGGAAAAAAGTGCATAGCAGACATCTCTTCCTAGAACATGGAAACTAGAGACTAGATAGGATGGAACTTAATAAACACTCCAACCAACTTTCAAGAAGTTGTGAAACAACTTCAAAATTTACTAAAAGGTTGTGCCCCCATACATATCAACTCCAAAGACAAGAGAGGGTGGGGAAATGGAAACTACATAGACAAACAAGGCTATGCACAACTTCTTTCTCAAATGAATTGCCCCCCAAAGGACAAAATCTAGAAAGCTATTTGGATAAACAACAGTCCCCCCAAAGTAAATTCTTATTGCTGGATACTAGCCCACGGGAAGCTGTTAATAGGAGAAAACTTGATGAAAAGAAATATGTTTGGACCTTACAGGTGTGAACTCTGTGGTAAGGCTTCGGATACTTCATAGCATCTCTTCCTTTTTTGCCCGTTCACCACCATGGTGTGGAAAACAACTCTTCAAAATCTTCATGAGAGAATCAGATGGCTAGCCCAACCCAAAGAAATCCTCACCAAATGGGTCTCCAGCTATCAGGGTACATCCAAAAACCTCATTTTCAAATCTCTTTTCAATGCCCTTCCTAAGTTCATTTGTTGGAAATTATGGCTAGCCAGGAACCGAGCCACCTTCGCAAATGTTTGCTCCCCCCCAGAGCTAGTAGCCAAAAAGGCAGTAGGACTACTGGCAGAATTTCTCTCTACCAAACTTAAGTCCCTTCTCTCCTCTCCCTCCTCAACTCCTGAATTTGAATGGATAATCTCCCTCCACCTTCCCCCTTCCTCTACTCCTCCTCTCCCTCCTCCAACCAGACCCAACTGGTAGCTTCATGAAGAGATTGATTATCTTAGCTAGCGCAGCAATCACCAGAGGCATATTCTCTTTTTTTACAGAGCCTCAAAAGGCAACCTCGGGGTGGTAGGAACGGGAGGGGTAATCATTTGCCCATGAGGAAATCAAGTTTTATCTTACCAATGGAACCTGGGCTTAGAAACAAACAATCAAGATGAAGCCTACACTTTGTATAAGGGGATCCTCCTCACCAAAAGCAGATGAATGCATGCCATTTCAGTGATTGGGGACTCCAAGATAATCGTAAGGAATGCTCGCAAAGGATCCCAATCCTCAAATTTGTTTTTAAGAGTTATCCTACAAAGAATTGTGATAGTGATCAAACGATTTCCCACTATACAATTCTTCCATGTACTCAGAAGAAACAATCAACTGGCAAATTCTCAAGAAAATCAAGCAATTGGTTTAGAACAAGGCACTTTAGTGGTAAATGGAATTTCCTACAACTCAGCAATTCCATGAAGTCAAGTAAGCATCAAGATGCTACACAGGGTTGTCAGCTCAAAAATTGGAACACGGTGGTAGACACAACTTGGATAACCCTCTCTCAACCTAAAGATATTTCTTCTCAACCCCCCCCGCCTCGTCGCTTGTTTCAGAGTGGGA
>JASDQU010437382.1:42118-52833 GCA_032191745.1 Picea mariana | reverse complement strand
ACCACCTACTACTGAAAATCAACCACTGTGAAAATCAAAATTACCATGTCTTATTTTTTGTGAAGATCATTTCACCCGAGATTGTCCACATCGCGATGAAGTTGCAAAAAGTTTCAAAGGGAATTCCCAACCCACCGTGTTAACACAACCTTTTCCTCAACAACAATCCTTGTTTTCTCAAGAACTTGTCCCTCCGATAGGGGGTAGTTCCAACCATCCTCCTAGTGATGAAGCCTCGACGAGTGCTCATATTTATATGTTCAATGGGATTGACTTAACCACTCGCACCACCACATATGACACACCGAATAAACTTGATAAATCAAAGGTCACTAACGGTGCTCCACCAGATCCATCTCCCACCTATGTTAGTCCTCCATCTGGATCACTTCAGATAGAGAAACCTAATTTTGACTCTATCTTATGACCTCCCAAGAGCATTATACACAAATCAAATTTTAATCCTAGTTCACGTTTCGCCCAAAACTACAACATTGTTGAATATTTGGCTCAAGCACCGTGTGCTATGTTCACTCTTGAAGTTATACAACATTTCCCAAGTCAACGTAGAATTCTCTTGGCTTCCATTGGCATCGTTGATCCCGAGTCATAAAATAATAGCACTTTTAACTTGGACAACTTCAAGTCATGACTTTCTCACCAAATTTCTTTTCAAATTGATGTCGTTGTTCATAACCAACACATTCACCGCACCATATTGGATGAGGGAGCTTCCACTTGTTTCATGTCGTTAGCTTGTTGGATAGGATTAAAATCACCTGTGCTTAACCAATCTCCTACAATGTTATGAGCATTCGACGGATGAGGTTTTTATCCTCACGGACTTTTGCAGTCCTTAGTTGTTTAGTTAAGAGGTAAGATCGTCTATGTCAATGTAGAGGTAGTCGATTCTCCCCTTGATTACAACTTGTTATTATGAAGAATTTGGTTTTATGCCATGACTGTCGTCGCTTCATCAATGTTTCTATGTGTACAATTCCCTCATTAAGGCAAAATTTTCACTATCAACTAGTTAGATTATTGTACACCTGATGCTCACACTCCCTCCACCAACAATATTCCTTTCTTGAGAGATAGTAGAATCAATTATCATGAAAGTGTTGGTGTAGGTATTTTAAAAGATTCTTCCATTATGGGTACTTTCCCTATACCGCTTCCTCCCACCACACACCATATTACCACAATCAATATGATTTCGACTATGGCCTATGAATCTTTAGAATAATCTAATCCTTGGCTTGTGCCTAGTTTGTTAGAATTTGATGCACTGGGCGATGCTATGCCACTTAGTCCAACTGAGGCTTCATACGATGCTATCCAATCCGACTCTCCCTCCTTGGATGAACAACATCTATTGGCATCCAACACTTATTCATTTCCATCTTGGTTGAATTCCTTATCCTCTGCTTTTGACTACATTTCCCATATTTTTCCATCAAACGAATCCATTATGAAAATTCTTAGTATCGACAAGGTACCTTGGGATGACAACCATCATCGATCGTATTTTCTTCCTCTAGAAAAAATTCAGGAAGATATATACTCTATCTTCCCCTCCGATGTTGTTAATTCTCCCCAATATCCTATACTTACCCATGATACTATTTCTAAGGGGAATTTAGGAAACATCTCTTCTACGATCGCTATTGATATCTTGATCAAAGAAGGTATTGTGGAAAATGTTCATCTCGGTGCTAATTGTTATCCCGAGGAAGTGACATCTTACACCACTTTATTTAAATAATTTTGTGATGTATTCTCTTGGAGCTATGAGGAAATGCCCTTGATCGATCCTTCGATCGTTGTGCATGAAATAAAAACTTACCCAGATGTTAAATTTGTATGACAAAAACTTCGTCCGATTCATCCTAAGAAAACCATGTCCATCAAGGAAGAAGTTGAAAAACTGTTAAAATATGACTTTATCTATCATGTCTCCTTAATGAAATGGGTTTCTAACATCATTATGATTGCTAAAAAACAAGGAACCATTCGTGTCTACGTCGATTATGGGGATCTTAACAAGGCTTGTCCAAAAGAAAATTACCCTACACCCTTCATCGACCAAATCATTGATAATTGCGCTAACAATGTTATTTTCTCTTTCATGGATGGATTTTCGGGATATAACTAAATTGACATTCTACCCAATGATCAACATAATACAACCTTCATCTGCCCGTGGGGAAGTTTCGATTATCGAAAACTACCTTTTGGTCTCAAAAATGCTGGTACCACTTTCCAGTGAGCCATGTTGTATGCTTTCCATGATATCGAACATATTGCAGAACCTTACCTTGATGATTTACTTGCCCATTCATCTAATCGATCAGACCATATTGGTCATTTTTGAGCCATTTTTCTTTGATGTCAGTTCTACCATATCCATTTTAACCCCCACAAATGCATCTTCGCTGTCGAATCAGGTCGACTCCTCAGTTTCGTTGTCTCCAAATATGGGATTAGGGTTGATCCATTAAATATTAAATCTATTATTTTTTTACCTCCTCCCAACAATCTGACCCAACTACAAAGTTTGCAAGGGAAAGAAAACTTTCTTCACCATTTTATATGTAATTATGCCAATATTACTAAAGGATTTATGCGATTGTTGCAGAAAGACACTCCTTTCATCTGGGATGACACCGCTCAATGATCTTTCGAATCTCTTAAGCATGCATTGATCCATACAACTCTTTTTCATCCTCTGAATTATGCATGAGACTATATCCTTTATTTGGCAGCATCTACTTCCTCTATATCTATGGTGTTAGTTCAAGAGGACCCTAATGGTGACGAACATGTGATCTACTATCCGAGAAAGAGTCTATCCAGTCCTGAGCTCTGATATTCACACGTAGAAAAGTTGGCTCTGGAAACCTTCATTGTCGTCTAGAGATTTCACCATTACATCCTGTTACGCACTACCCTTTTCATTGCAGACTCGAACCCCATGTATCACATTCTGACACGTCAAGTACTTGGGGGGAAATATTCCAAATGGATTGTTATTCTTTAGGAATTCAATTCTGAGTTTTCCAAATCAAAAGCTAAAAATTCCTTGGTTTTTGTGGAACTTATCTGTGATCTTCCACATGCTGACGAAGACCCTAAGCCTAGTGATTCTCTCCCTAATGAATCTTTGTTCCTCATTATCATGTCCGACCCTTGGTATGGAGATAATATTCTTTATATTAAAACCGAACATTTTCATCCCGATATCTCCCGTGAAGAATGTCGTCGTATTCGTCACCATTCTAAATGTTACCTTATCATCAGTGACACTTTGTATCGCCATGGTATTGACACTATATTACAACTTTGTTTAACTCATGATGAGTATGAACATGTTCTAAATGACTATCACCTTGGAGCATGTGGTGGTCACCTTTTTGGGATGGCTACAACTCAGAAAATCTTACGTGCCAGTTACTTTTGGCCCTCCATTTTCAAAGATTGTATTGAGGTTGTCAAAAGATTCCCACCCTGCCAAATTCTTCATAAAAAGGCACACACCCACCCTGCCTCATTGCATCCTATCATCGCCATCAACCCCTTTGCCAAATGGGGCATTGATTTTATGCAATGTAAGCCTACCTCATCCAGGGGGCATGATTATATCATCATTTTCATTGATTACTTCACAAAATGGGCTGAGGCTATGCCTACTTTTCTTAATGATGGTCATATTGCAACTCTCTTTATCTTCAACTACATCATCACTCGCTTTGGTGCTCCACAAGACATTGTCATTGATCATGGTGCACATTTTCAAAACTAGATGATGAGTGAGTTACATGTCAATTTGGGTTTTCACCATGAGAATTCATCCCCCTACTATACTCAAGCAAACAAGCAAGTTGAAGCTATCAACAAAGTCCTTAAAACCATGATCCAACGCATGGTGGGGGAAAACAAAATTTATTTTCATTTACTACTCTTCTCTGCCCTCTGGGCTTACCACACCCCAGTGAAAATTTCAATTGGATTCACTCCTTTCTAGTTGGTATATGGTGTCGAAGCATTATTACCAATCAAGTGTGAAATTCCTTCGTTGAAACTCAAAGTAGAACTCCTAGCTCACACCTCTGCTGAAGAAGAACGTTTCCTATATCTGACTAGATTGGATGAAACACATCGCGATGTTTATCTTGTTAACGAGACGTATCAAAAACAAATGAAGAGTCAATATGACAAATCCGTCCACCATCGTACTTTTATAGAAGGAGACCTAGTCCCCGTTTATGACTAGGCTCACAATAAACTAGGGACATGAAAGTTAGAACCTCTGTGGCATGGACCCTACATCGTAAAATGTGTATTACATAGAAGTTCCTATGAGCTAGTTGACTACGATGAAATATCTCTCGGTGAACCTTGGAATGGGATTTACCTTAAGAAGTACTATGCATAGAACATCTAGCATGTGTGCTTTGTACACTATTGTACTATAGTTTTGTTTTGGTGTGTCTTTTTCTTTTGCATGTACGAGTTTTGTTTTAGCCGCTTATACTTTGTCTTGTGATTGTTTGCACAGATGATATATCCCTTTCCCATTTTTATTGAGGTTGCGGATGGCGCTAGTTGACACACCCAAAACATTGTTTCTACAGCTTGGGTCATTTACCACTCTGATGAGTTGGTGAGTTCAGGAGGCGTTTTCCTAGGATTGACAACCAATAATGTGGCAGAATATCACATTGCCATTAGAATTTTAACCAAGGCCTCCTCCCTAGGTATATCTCGTATAATCATTAACCTAGATTCTCAACACATGGTTTGTCAGCTTAATCGAGTCTACGCCGTTCACAACCATACCCTATTGCGTCTCCACCTACAAGTTCGTTGCCTTGAAATAATGTTTGAATTTATAGAATACAGACACATACTAAGAGAACTCAACACAACTTCATATTTGCTAGAAAATTATATTTTGGATCAGTATCTTACGCATAGATAAAATTTTATAGATAAAATGAATCACATGTACATTAAAAAAATCACATAAGGTAATTTGTAACATCATTGGCACCAAAAAACTCGGATATATATATATATATATAAACTGCGTGATAGAAAATGTTTGTTTACATCAAAAAGTACATAGAAGGGAAAAATCCGGACCCTCATGCCCACAATATCATCATGAAAATACTACAAAAAACATATAGAGGATCCTAGTCCTCCTGCACCACGTTGTGCTTCGAGAAGCAAACCACTGCGCGGGCCACTCTTTGAAGCAAGTGGTTCAAACTCTCAGGTGCCCCCATTGTATGCCTCTTTGAATGTAGGGGAACATCTCGCTTCTTGAGAGGTGGGACACCCATCGTAATACCTCAGAGGTTACTCTCGACCTCTTGAAGACCTCCCACCACCACCTCGTGCTCTATGGATATCTGAACATCTCTGCGATGCCATAGTGCCGATATCTCCACTGGATGTGATGCACCTCTATCTGCATGATGAAACAATGCATTTGTTAAAAACCCCTCTGTGTACACATAAAAATAATATAAATTTCAAAATATAAAAAACACTTGACAAGGTTTTGGTTTCATACCTGATGCATACTAGTCTATACCCTCTGGAAGTACTAAGTCCGAGCTACCCCAGAAATCTACTCCAACATATGGGAAATCCTCGATGAAGAACAACTACCTTAAAGAGAAAATCTAAACCATGGAAAATGATTAGAATGGGTTAATGACCAACCAGATCCAGATAGATGTGAAAACGATCAACCATAGCTCCGGTGCAAAAAGCTTGAAAATTTCCTTCTGAAGTCGAAAATACCAATGCTAGGAGAGATTACTAAAAATGAAATGGTAAACAAGATTTTTTGCCCTATTTCACTATTATAGGGTTCATTTTTTCTAATCTATAGTTTATTTTGGGTTTTAATTTTTTTTTCGGAGATATTTCTAATACCTTGGATGCATATTTGTCTTCACTTGTAGGTTTCAAAGCAATATTTTTTTGTTTAACCTTGTCACAATGATGAGCATGGTCTTAGTTCTTTATCACGCTCGAAAAAACATGAGAATGTAACCAAGTAGACTTTTATCTCTTTTTCAGACTCGTAAGGATATACAAAAAAGGAACCCCTAGAGTCTCCTTTAAGATATTTTCATATTTTTTAAACATGAAAATATTGTCAAGTGATCTTGCTTACTTTCACACTCGTTCAAAAGGTTTTGAAAGGGTGTCTCCCAGGTAGTCATTTATCTCTTTTTCAGACTTCAGAGACTAATATTACGAAAGAGGAAAACCCTAGAGTCTCCTTTAAGTTCTTTTCAGACTCTCTAAACATGAAAAACCACCAATTTTTCCTTTTCTAGACTCGCTAAACTACACATTGAAGGGCCCATATGGGGACGAATCCTTACTTCTTCCATTTTGTTAAACAAAGGAAGAGGAAATTACCTAAGGTGAGTTATATCGAGCATGTGTTATCCTCCTCGAGCTCGTTAAATTAAAAAGAGGTACTCATCTATTCAGGTGGGAGAAAATTGAAGGAAGTGGGTCAAGTTTTTTTAGAATCCTTTATGGCAGATTTTGTTTCCCTTGAACATGGGACCTATTTGTGTCTCGTCTTACGATTGGGTAATCCGCTTGTCTCCGATACCAAATCCATGTGTTTCCATACTTTTTTGTCCAGTTGAAGAGTTCTCTTATTGTCGTCACATTACATTTTGGTACTCATCGAGTCAATGCTACCAAGTCATTTGTCATGCCTCATCATGTTCAAGGGAAGTTTCAACTCAAACCATCCATCTGTAGTATTACCAGTTTCCATTTTCTGTGTCAGTCCATACTCATTTGATTCACCATATTACATCACTTTCCTATGTCAGTTTCGTGTCACTGATGGGGGAATACATGAAGGCCCTCTTTCGACGAGTCTTTTCCTGTCGACTTCAACACATCATCCGAGAATTAGAATTAGAAACCAGTTAGTACCTTGGGACCTGCATGCCTCAATTGAAGGCCTCCTTGCTTCCAACAATGGGTTTACATCATTGACATCTGATCAGATGATTCCATGAATGTTTGACCTCATCTCATTATTCACATTCATTGGAATGTACTAGGGTACCTTGGGAGACATTGACATCATTGGTGATTTCCCTCACACTTTTTAACGGTTTACCTCAATGACCAGTAATCAAGTGGTTTCTACCATGTTCGACATCAAAACATATATTCACATGTCTAGATTCGTACCACATTAGGATTGGGACGAAGACCCTAGGTTGAGCATTCACTCTGCTATCTGATTTTCCCAGGCTGCGAAAAGATATCATTTGAGCATGATAATGTATAGAATTTCAAATAGATCCACATTGTATTGGTTCATGGATATGTTTTTTCATATCGTATCTCTACTATGTATTTTTCGTGGCTATGATCAGCTCATGTCATGGAGGTATGGATCCACATTGTATCTTTTGTGGCCATATCCTTAGTCAATATTTTTCATGGATCCACAATGTATTGGTTGGTGGCCGTGCTTTGATTCATCTCGTATTCCAAGCATAGGTATTCCTGCCTTGGAGATGGAACATATACTAATATTGTTTGATGGTTGTTTGCAACTTCTTCAAGGTTATCCAACTCCACACCCTTGCATTAAATATTTGTAAAGTGTTTCAACCATCATTCTCTCCTCTGACCTCACACTTTAGGGGGAATTATGTTACACATGAAATTTTCACACCTAGGTACCTCACCCTAAGTGTCGTAAGTATCATATAACTGTCTCATACACCTTGACACCATGGAATAACCTATGTCAAATCCCTAGTCAATGTGGAGGAGGGATATATTACATGAAGGCCAAAATACCAAGTGCACATGAATTATTATTAATATTCATGAAAAATAAATTAATAACGTGTGAGAATCCACCTCACATTTGGTTTCCTATTTTTTAGGGAAGGTGGAGGATCTCATGGATGGTAGAAATATTTCCTCCTTAAAATACTTGAGAGATATTTTCTCCCTAAATATCTTAGAGATCCCTT
This sequence comes from Picea mariana, assembly GCA_032191745.1. Classification (NCBI taxonomy): domain Eukaryota; kingdom Viridiplantae; phylum Streptophyta; class Pinopsida; order Pinales; family Pinaceae; genus Picea; species Picea mariana. The sequence continues at coordinate 44,788 of JASDQU010437382.1, read as the reverse complement.
TTTAGTGGATCTGATGAGTGATCCTCTCCATGGTGGTTAAGCCTCCAAATCCTATATAATGAACGTTTTCCATGGGGATGGAGGAAGAAAATTTGAGGTATCAGACCTATGGTCTTGGGAGAAATATTTAGGATATCAAACCTATGATTTTGGGAGCTTTTCACAAGGGCTGGACAAGGAGGACTTGGAGAGGCTGCTATGACTTCATCTATGGTTTGTAATTATTTCTTTTGAGTTCTCATTAATATATGCTTGGACTATTCCCTTCTAATATGTGTATCTTCACATATGTTGTCTATTATAGATGGATTTTATTAGACTAATCTTATAGAGTAGAGTAGGAGTTCTTTTTATTCTTTTTTTCCATTGCATTGTAGGTGTCTAACGGTGCCAAGGAGCTCGGGGATCAAGCTCAAATTGAAGCAGCGAGGAAAAACATCGGAATAAGGTGCATCACACTTTCTTCCTTCTCCTTCTCTTTTTGATTTGGTAATTAGATTCGAAGGGATATTAGTGTCTAATGTTAGCATATTTCTGTCTTGGTATAGGTGTCTAGAATCCAAGAGGAGATTCACCTGTCCGCAGGGGAATTTTCCTACAACAATCATGATAGTTAAATCACGTTCTTGGATATTGACAAGCCAATGTGCAAGCTTCTTTGAAATATAAGTCTTTGAGAGAAAAAACTTGACAACAGGTAAAGGGAATTTTACCATTGTGTGCTTACCTAAGATAAAGTGGAGAAATTTCTCCACAACTTTAACAAGAGAGAAAACATGTTTTTCAATATAATAATATTTAAATTCATCATCTGATAAGATTGGACTCATGTAAGCTACTGGTTTTTCGTTATTCTGGTCATCACATTGAACGAGGATAGAAGATACTGCTTCCTCTATAGCATTAGTGTATATAATAAAATCTTTCTCAAAATCCAGCTTCGCCAAAACCGGTGCGTAACTGATTTCCTTCTTAACCCTTACAAAATAATTTTCAACGTCATCAGTCCAAGAAAAGGAGCGATCTTGCTTGAGAATATTCTGAATTGGTTTGACCATTACAACAAAATCAGAAAAAAACCTACAGACAAAGTTGATGATGCCCATGAAGGCTTGAACCTCCTTTTTTGAAGTAGGAGCAGGAAGATTTAGGATAGCAAAAATCCTTTCGGGTTCTATGATTATTCCTGAAACATAGACAATATGCCCAAGCAGATTGCCCTTGGTAATACCAAAAATATACTTAGAAGGATTTAAAGAAATGTCGAATTTCCTGCATCGCATGAGAACCTTTATAAGATGACCAAAATGATCCAATTAGATCTTTGAATATACAATCAAGTCATCAAGATAAATCTGAATAATCTTACCGATTGGATCGTCAAAATCTATTTTCATAGCTCTTTGGAAAGTGGCACCTGCATTAGATAAGACAAAAGGCATGCGTTCATAAGAAAGTGTGCCCCAATGTGTAATAAAGTGGTTTTAAATTTATCTGTCCTTTTTACCTTGATCCGATTATAACGATAAAAACCGTCAAGTAAGGACATCATCTGTGACCTTGCAACTTGCTGCAAAATCATTTCCATATTAGGGAGAGGAAATGGTATTTTATGCTCGCTCTATTCAATGGGCGGAAATCAACGCACAATCGGATCTCACCATTTTTTTCCGAACAGGAACCGAATTGGAAACCCACTCAGAATACTTAACATGGAAAATTATCCCAGACTTCAAGAGTTTTTCCAACTCCTTCTGAATAGTTGCTTCAAGTGCAGGGTTAATGGGTCTTTGTTTTTTTCTAACCGATTTTATGCCTTCCTTGATAGGGATGGAATGTTGTATAAGAGTAGGATCAAAACCACAAATATCCTCATAAGACCAAGAAAAAAAATCTTGAACTTCACAAAGTAACTCAATGAAATTAAATTTTTCTTCATCAGTACATTGGGCACCTATCTTAACATTCTTTGGAGAATCGGGTGTCCCAATGTTCAAGGAAATGGTTTCACCCACTTTCCTTTTAGAGTTCTCTTCTTTATGTTTTTCTTTGTTGCCTACATCACTCGATGAAAATGAACTTTCTAGAGGAGTCAATCCCTTTGTAATTTTATTGTCTTCCATGGATATAATCTCCTTGGATTAATATGGTTCATTTTGTATGAAAGAACATATGCGTTTATCACTAGGGAAGACCTGTCATGACTCTACATTTTTAGGTATATGATGACTCTACTTTATTTACAGTTGAGTCCTCTTCATTTATCTCTTCAGAGAGATTAGCTATAGTGAAAGTTTTTCCTTCCATGAATTTTTTCAGATGGTTTTGTTGCTCAGGGACGACAACCATGTTCATAAGAGTAGCATAAACCTTGATATTATCCAATTGATTGAGAATGTTATATTTGGAAGAGGGAAGAGCGGAAGGAGTTCATTGACTATCAAGAGTTTTAGTAACCAGTACAGTAGAAATTGGTGAAGTTGAGCTTGGGCTAGAAGAAGTATGAGGGGGCTCATATTTTCCTTTTGAAGAATAGGATTTATTCCTAGTGTTTATGATCATAACATCCTCTGGTTCTGCGAAATATAGAACAACAATGGTAGTTTCAGGCCTTTTTCCAAATATTTTATCTCTGGCACACTTATTTACCTCACAAGTACGTTCCTCATG
>JASDQU010437381.1:58914-80277 GCA_032191745.1 Picea mariana | reverse complement strand
TTATAAATAAATGATTGAATAACCAACAACACAGATAAATCGATTCTTACCACTTCTTCACTATTCTGTAAATCTAGACTGCTTCTAACTGTTCTGCAATTCTGCTCTGCTTCAAGCTGTTATGCAATTCTTCTCTACTTCAAGCTGTTTTGCAATTCTGCTCTTGCTTCTGTCTATTCCTCATCTGTTACTCATCTCTGAGTTTTATCTCACACTGCGCATACTGTCGGTCTCACACTACGCATACTGTAATTTTCCCTTTCTTATAGTTCAACTCATTTTTCAGTCAGAACGACCAACCCTCCACAGTCATTGCATCTCCATTTTATCCTATACCACCTATTCAGTTACACCTTGAATCTTCAAGAAAATGCATCAGCAACTGAATCGCCAACTGTCCAAGAACCATGATTCGGTTCTACTAACTGAATCGTAACTGGACAGTTAATCATGAAGATCAACAATATCCCTTCGATCAAATGCTCAAATAACCAGCACCGTTGGATTAAATCCGTAGGATTTCGCGTTTATCTCATATGCCCACTAGCTGTGACCGAGTGCTAAACAAAATTTGAATTTTGTGATTTCGCATCTCGACATTCCTGTGATGAAGGATCTCGACACTCCAAGTTGAGATCGCCTAGACTCCAAGATGGAGCTTAGCACCGCTAGTTTCTTCCCCTCACGTGACCACCAACAGTGAACACAGGCTGCGCCAAAAGGTGCTTCGTATTTCACGAACTTATGAACTTCATTGAGCTTGATCAATGGTCGAGATCTCCAATGATCCGACGGTCCAGATCTCATCGTGATCTCGCATATCACGATTCCTGTGATGAAGGATCTTGATACTCCAAGTCACGATCGTAGAGACTCCGAGATGGAGCTTAACAACGCTAGCTTCTTCCTCCATCTTCCGTAGATGTAACCACTGGCTGTGACCACAACCTTATTCGAAAACGCATTTCACACTTTCGCGTCTCGGGTATTCTATGATGAGTCCTCTCGACTCTCCATGTCACGAACTCCGAAATAGATATTGGCTTCTCTAGCTCTGCTCTCCAGCTCTCGACAATGTGACCACGAGATATGACCACTCGCTAATCAAACGAGCACTTCGCTCCTTTGAATTTCCAGTCAGCGAAACGATGACTCCTCACCACATGTCCCTCTTGGATCAACGGTCAAGATCTTATCGCGATTTCGCAACTTCACGAGCCTTCTTCATGCCTGATCAATGGTCCACGATCTTGATGATTTGATGGTCTATATATTTTCGTGATCTCGCATATCGCGAGTTCCCACACCATGCTCTGTTGAATCCTCCAATGTGCAAGTCAGCGAAATTCTAGTCGCTTGACACGTGTCCTATGACTCCAACGGTCAGGATTGTTATCGCGATTTCACATATCGCGAGTTTGAACCTCTTTCCTTTGAATTTCCCGATCTGCGAAACTCCAAAATGAAACCTTTGTCGTGCTTTGACTGTTTTCCTCCTTCTGAGATTACACTGCTGATCTTGCCACCTTTGTCATGCTTTGACTATTTTCCTCCTTCTGAGCTTACACTGCTGATCTTGCCATTATCGCTACGCTACTAATCGTGCTGATCTTCGCCATCAATGACAAACACGCATACTCTGCCTATGTCTAAAAACATGCCAACAGGGTCTTCTATAATGGTTTCTTATGGAGAATGATTGCTCGAATTTTAAAAATTCAACACTCCCTCTCAACGAGGGAGACATTCTCCATACTTAGATTTATTCTATCATAGAAAAGTTTCTTCACGAGCCATGTTGATGATCCATCTCCACACAACTTTGTTTAGCACCTCAGATCTCAAAGGAGACCACACTTGGACCATTCACCTCCACAAGTACTCCCTTGTGAGTGAATGTCACCATAGGTAAGAACATATGAGTGAATCTTCCATTGTCTGTTGGTTAAACCATCAATCATGGGAGAATGATGTCCAATTCTATCTATCACATGGAATCACCTCAAGCACCTCGAGTCCACATGTAAACCCTTGTAAATAAGGGAAACTCTTGGGCCCATTTACCACAAGTACACCCTTGTGATAAAGGTATCCTATCTCCATTGGTCTGCAACCCAATCTAGGAGAAGGTACACCCGATGCTTACTAGGGCCACTCACCACCACAAGTACACCCTTATGAGTGTCACTTACAGGTAAACCCCTGTAAGTGAATCTGTCATTCTCCACTGGTTAAACCACCAATCCTAGGAGAATGATTACTGATGCAACCACACATTAGAGGAATACTAACACCTTGAGTATTCTATCCTAAAGACTACACTTGGGCCACTCACCTCCACAAGTACACTCTTGTGAGTGAGTGTCACTTACAAGTAAACCCATGTAAGTGAATCTGTCATTCTCCACTAGTTAAATCACCAATCCTGGGAGAATGATGACCGATGCTTCCTATTGGAGAAACATCATCACCTCGATTCTTCTGTCCTTTGAAGACTACACCTGAGCCACATGTGCACCCATGTGAATATCTACCCGATGCTGCAAATCATCAACACTCCCTCTCAGTTAGGGAGACATTATGCATCACGCCAAGTCCATCTCTAGATACTGGAGCTTCACTACTCCCTTTTGTATCATGTATCAGATGATATGCAATTTACTCATCTGTGGATATGTATTGGAGCTTCACTGCTCCATTCTACATCATGTCTCAGATGAAGTCTTGGAAGAAGCTTTTGAAGCCACACTGCTTTACGACTTACGATACCATCTCCAATGCACACTATCTCTGCTGTACCAAGTGCTACAGAAACCTACTTTCTTGAAATCGTAACAAATCCAAAGCTGAAGCAACATCCCAAGGTGTTAAATCTATCTACTGCACTCCCTTCCCAATCATAATCTGTATATCCTTGCAACCTCACTTCACCACGAGTCAACCAATTCATAAGTGCCTTTTTCCAAAAATTTCTTTATAATAAACAGTCCAAACCACATAGGTTTAAACTCACCTACCCCCAAGGGATATTTATATTTATTATAGACTAGGGCAATATCACCTTTGGAAAAGACCCTAGGGCGAACCAATTGACCATATTGACACTTGACGCAACATTTGTGAGCCTCATTAGCCAAGGCGACATCCTGATGCTGTTCATCAAGTTGCTCGAGATAGAAAAGATGAGTTGCTCGAGATAGAAAAGACGCTCTTCAAGCGTAGTTGTGTCGGGCAATAGTTCCACTGCTAACTTGAGAGAAGGAATATGACACTTTATAGGCAAGAATTTCTCCATCCCATAAACTAGTTAGAAAGGAGAGAATCCTATAGTAGTCTTGATGGAAGTTTGATATGCCTAAAGTGCCGGGTATAACATCAAATTCCAATTCGACTTGACCAAATTTATTATCCGTTGGAGAATGGTATTAAGAGACTTATTTATAGCCTCCACCTGAACATTCACTTGTGGATAATATGGTGACAAATTTTCTTGTTTGAACCCTAGTTTTGATGTTAACTCTGTGATCATCTTGCTTTGGAAGTGACTGCCATGGTCAATGATAATCTCCTTCGGTATACCGAACCTAGAAATTATTTGGTTGAAAATGAAGAGTGCCGCCATTTCCCCATCGTTGCTAAATGTTGGCATGGCTTCGACCCACTTGGAAAAGTAGTATATTTCCACAATGATATAATGATTCCCCCTAGCAAAAGCCGGGTGGCATGTAGTGAAATCAATTCCCCACTTAGTGAAGGGGCCAACTGCAATAACAAGAAACATAGGAGCAGGGTGTGCCAACATCTTCTGAGATAATATCTAACATAGATGACACTTCTTAACCACTTCTATACAATATTTGATTAATGAGGGCCATAAGTATCCAACAAGAAGAATTTTTTGAGCGGTATCCATCCCATAAAAGTGACCGCCACATGCTCTAGTGTGGAAATCATTTAGCACAAGTTCTACTTCTTCAGGAGTCAGGAAGCGATGGAGACCACAATCGAGTCCTCGATGATATAAAGTTTCATCGAGGATAAGATAATTTCATACTTGATGGCATATTCGTCGATGCTCATCACGAAAAGCAGAAGGAGGACACTTCAGAGTCTGAAGATACACAAGTGTATCTCCATACCATGGGTCATAAGACGAAATGAGCAAGAGATAGTCGTTCATCAATGACTCTTCTGGAAAATCTATGCCACTCTCAATCGTAAGTTCCAAAATTAACTTTGTAAAGACCAAAGACTTCTTGTACTTTTCTGAAACAAAGTCCAAATGGATTTTTTGAAGAATAATGATCCATCGACTAATATTCCCGCTAATGACCTGCCATGTCAACACACACTGAAAAGGATTAACGATGGCCACGACGATGGTTTTACGTAGTAGAATATAATGACAAAACCTTTGGACAGCGTGGATGACTACCAAATCCAGTGTCTCAACGTGGGTATAGTTGAGTTTTGGTTTGACTAAGCCTCTGCTGAGGTAGTAGATAACGTGTTCCTAGAGCACATTATCCTCCTGAACCAATATTATACCGATGGTGGATTCTGCTGCAGGTAAATATAACAATAAATACTTGCCACAATAAATAGGCCTGAGCATAGGGGCAGACATCAGGGAACTTTTCAACGCTTCGAAAGAGTGCTGAGTCGCTTCATCCCAAAAGAATGGGACCCATTTCTTCAAAATATGCATGAACCCCTTAGTGATTTCGACATAGTTGGAAATGAATCACCATAAGAAGTTAGATTTCCCTTGGAGACTCTAAAGATGTGGAATTGTGTGTGGGGGAGGAAATTGAACTATTGCCTCCACCTTAAGAGGATCAACCATGATCCCTTTGTTTGACATGATAAATCCCAATAAACGTTCGAACGTAACAAAAAAACTACACTTGTTGGGATTCAAGCGAATTAGGTAGTAGCGACACCTCCTAAAGATAAGTCGAAGGTGAGTGGGATGATCAGACCTCTTGCAAGAATGTGATGCAATATCATCAAGATATGCTTCGACTATATGTTTTAAATCATGAAAGGCGAACGACATGGCCCGGTAAAAAGTAGCTCCAACATTTTTGAGGCCAAAAGGAATTTTCTTATATGCAAAGGTACCCCAAGGACATGTGAAGGCAGTCTTATGTTGATCCTCAGGTTTGATCTAAATTTTATTATAACCTGAGAAACCTTCCATAAAAGAAAAGAATTAAAAAATCAAACATTCATTGATAATCTAATCGATGAATGGGGTAGGAAAGTTATCTTTTGGGAATTCTTTGTTCAGATCGCAAAAATCCATGCACACTCGAATCATACCTTGATTTTTATTGATAGGAACAAGTTTTGACACCCATTCCATTAATTGAACAGGGTAGATGAAACCGACCTTAATCAATTTCTCTACCTCGACTTTAATAACACTACCTTTCGAGGGTTAACTGGGAGAAGCTTCTACCGAATGATACGAGGGTCGATGCTTGGCATCTCCTCATAAGAACAAACAAAAACGTTGTGAAATTATTTAAATAATTAAGTATAGTCTTTAATATCCTTGGGGGAAAAATCCACTCTGATGAATACGTTTTCCATGACGCCAGGGGTTTTGGATATATCAATTGGAATTGTCTCAGCTATACTCACCATGTTTCCTTCAGTATAAACTCCGTGTATTGCCAATGGGTTAACAGGACTAGCGACATCTCCATTCATGGTCACAATAAACTCTCCTACTTCCACTCTCCTAAGCTTGGATAAAAAATACAATCTATGATGGATATCATCCCAATTTTTGTCCGGATCAATCATTGCCTCTAAAATTGCTTTGTCAGAAGGAAATACCAAATCCAAAGGATCATGCGAAGTAGGAGAGTCTTGAGCCGAAATAGGCTCTAAAACTAGATCTAACTCTCGAGGGTGAGCTGGATTAGAGTTGGCCGAGGTTTGTTGAACAATAATGTACACGACATCAATTGCGGATAAGGGATTAGCCATGCCAGGATTCCCTACCCCTTCTATCAAAGTTGATGGGGAAGGCAAAGTCCATGGATCGTCAAAATAATTCGTTCGAAACAAAGCTACTTGGAGAATCACAACCCTAGTCTCATCAGAGACAACTGAATTAAACTTGACATCATTCAAAGGTGATGGAAAGTCAAAAGTTCCCATTAAATATGGAAACAATCCAACACCTAGGTTGACAGTACCTTGCTGTGGGTTATCAATCATTGGGATCGTGGATGCCCCCGATGAAGGGTCAATACGAGTGAAAGACAACTGATCAACAATTACTATCCTACCTTCATGAGGAAAGGACAATACAGGAAAAACAAAGGATACAACCACTTCCATTACGTAAGTCCAACTTCATCCCAATAAAAGGTTGTAGTTGAGAGGCGCGTCGACTCTTCGACCTTGACGCACACAATTTTCCCGTGCAACTACATGGGGAAGGAGGGGATTATCCCATGCAATCGAAATGAAAAATCGTTAAATGAAGTTAATAGCATAGGATATGGAGACAACTCGAGTTGACCAATATCCTTCCAACATGCCAATGACATAACGAAAGTTGATGCACCTTCGTCTACCACCGTACAAAAAATATTTCATGTCAACAATTTCGCGGCGTAAACCACTACTATCTAGAAGGTGACATGGTAAGGAAAATGAGGTTTAATCTTGGAAGTGTAAAAAACAATAGATCCTAAGTTAGATGGCTCAACACCACCTAAAGTGGACATCAATTATTTTCTCTATGAGGGGAAACTCTAGAGAACCTCCAAAGCAGATATCACAGAAGGAGTTTGCGCAAGATATTCAACTAAAGAATAGTTCTGGGCAATACTTGCATTTGGATTATGAGAAACTTTCTTAAATGTACCTTTGGGGATGCAAGTCGTTGTTTCTCCCATTGTATTCTCAATATGAAGAGGAGGCGATGGGTTGGAAGATTCTTTGCTTTTCTCAGTAGATTTAGGCATTCCATAATCATGAGCCCTGGTCTGAAGATGACCATATGATCTCATCATGTATACATTTGTGGTTCTAGTGTTAGCATTAAGCGCAGGGGATCTCTGATTTCGCCCACGCATAGTTGCAGATTAGGAAGCTTGTGCCATATTCTTCCCTTGAGGGAAAGGGTTAGTTAACACAACAGGCTTCTGCTGTGCCAAAAGCTTCTTGGATTCCTCGATTCGAGGGAATTGATGATTTAGGTGATCATCCACGCAAATCTTACAAGGTAACTTAACCTTATTCTTTTTGTTTTTTCCCTCACCAACATTGTTAACATTCTTTTTATCATTACCTCCTTACCCTTCTTTCCCCTGCCTTTCTTTTCCCCTTGGGTTCATGGTTACCTTTGGGGTTTTTCGTCTGCACAATATGTACTTCTGACGTTTGGGTTGTGGGGGCATCTGTACTAGGAGTTTGGTTGTCCACAGTCTATTGTAGCGATAACTGTTGCATTTGGTTGGACAATTGATCCATTGGCATGTTTTGTGCTGAGCCTAAGATACCATCAACATGAGGCCCAAACTTCAGTTTGGTTAAGTCAAAGGTTGACTGTGGTGCGTTAGGAAGAATCTCTTACAACATGCCAGATTGAGAATAAATCAATTCTAGTTGCTGAGCTCTCATTATAACCTCTTTCTCAGAAATACTCCAGAATTTACGATGTATTTAGAAATACAAGGTACAAAAGACTTTAGGAACCACTCGAGCAAAGACGAAGGAGGGACCTTTACTTTAATCAATCTTTTCTGGTGTCACCATTCTTGGATATGATCAAAGATATGGGCAACCTTAGTCTACTCAAAATTGGCCAGCAACTCCATTTTGACATCGTATCTCACCGATAGCTAAAAATGGTTCAAGAAAACCATCACCAGATAATTAAAGTAAGAGTACTTCGAGCCATCGAGCTCAATATACCACTTTGCAACACCCCCTATGAGAGTACGTTAAAACAATAAAATCTTGATAGAGTCATCATTTAGTGAGTTGGAGGAGCACCAAAAGTGAAAAGTCGTAACATGATCACCCAGATCTTCACCAGGGTTTCCTTCAAATTTTGGAATATATGAGGGAAAATTAGTCAACATAAGAGGCCAATGTGAATCATGACAAATAGGATCATTTAAAAACCTTGAAAAGTCTAGCAGATGAAGAGTAGACATAAATGGTAACTTGGGTTGTGGCAGAGTTAAAGGAAAAGACGAGCCTGGATTTTGGCTGGAACCAGGTTTCCAGGAAAAGTTTCCTACTGGCCAGGGTTCTGGTAAAAACCAGGGTTTCCTTGGCTAGTGTAAGGGGCATCTGTACTAGTTTTCATTGTCGACAGATTCAAATAATTTGATGACATACATTGAGTGGGGATTTCTCCCTACATGGTATTCCAAAATCCTTGGTTGAGGTTGCCCCCAGTCGATCCCCCTGGCATAGGAACTGAACCTTTCCCAGGGTTTCACTGAGTGTGGGAGGGGTTTTCCCCGATCAACATCCCTTGTAGAGGTATATAACCCTACCAGGGATTTCCAAGACCTTGGGAGGAGGTGGCTCCTGTCATCATTCCTTGTGAAGGAACAAAGCCTTGCATGGGGTTAGGTTGATTTAGAAAGGGGTTTCCCCTTGACTAAAACTTGGATGCTGAGAAAGCGTTATTCCCAAAAGCACCAAATAAAGAGAATGACATGGACCCAACCCGAGTAATAAAGGATTGGGGCCCTTGAATCCCTCCACTAAACAAAATGGAATTGACACTAGGCTCGGATGATTGCTGAAAAGAATATCCGATCAAGGGGGATGGAGGGGGGATATGACCCCCACCATAAGGGAATGAATTGTACGAAGCATAAGTTCCTTTGAGGGATCCTAAAATGGATAATTAGAACTCCCTGCCCCCAGACTAATGGTATATAAAGTAGAGTAGGTTAAAGTTGAGCTCGTGTCAAAACCAAACATCCCATATGTGAAAGGAGCACCAGACGTATTCTATATAGTGGAAGTATGAACAGTGGTTGAAGTTGTGGTAGAGACTTTTCCACTACCAGAAGTGGTAGGTGTTTGACTAGAGGTATTCCTTGTAGGTGAAGGCAGGGGAGGGATGGGCATGGCACCCCCTCCACCCGCGGTCGAGATGGGAGTATGAGGAATCCCAATAGAAGTAGCATTATTTGCCTCCATAGCCAATCACCTAAAAAGATGATGATCAAGAGTAGTCACCTTAGGAGGGACTATCTAAACAAGGATTGGCACTGAAAGATAAGTGATCAGAGGGTTTGCGAGCCTGAATCGTTCATCTTCGAGGTCAGAAACCCTAGTCTCCTCCAGTGCAAGAATGTATTCTCTAGGAATAAGATCAGGCACAAATTATGATGGCCTATTAGCTTCGAAAGAACCTTCTTGATCTAACCTTCACCTCAACAGTGGTGGTGGTGGCTCCAAAGTTACCGACGGAAGGCCTTGGAGCCTACGCGAATGACAAAGCTGTTGATATTCCACTTTATGAAATGATCAACCAACACTCTAAGGTAAATCTAGGGAGAAGCACATATCACACACTACAAAGTCCCTACAGATAAATCAATCAATCGATAGAAGGTCAGGAAGAACAATTACACCAACCAACACTAGAGAAACTTACCGATGCAAGTGTAACTCGAACATGGAAAAACCCTCTGGGTATACTCTTTGAAGCATGATTTAACATATGTCATAGGTACTGTGGTATACCCCCACAATCACATGTGTGAGTCCATGTAAGAGGAAACAAGGTTTCCAACTCGTAGTCAGTCACTAGGCAAGTATAGTCGACAGTCGGGCAGATTGTATCAGCAGGATAACTATGTCTAAATCCTTTCAAGGGTACCGAAAGAAAATGGTCCAAAAGACAACTAAGGATATCGAACAAATTTGAGCTCCACGAAGATCCATATTCATATGCAGACACTAGAATCTGAAGAATTACCCTCAAATACAATCCCCACTATGCTTGGTCCAATATTGGAGGGGTTATCTCCTCTTCCTTTCCTCAAGCAACCTCATGTTTAGCCCCTGTGTTAGAGTGGGTTCCTAACTAAGTTTTATGACACTAGACTTCAACACTCCCTATCTCAGACTCTTAAGTTTATTTAGTGGCCTTGAAGATTTTCCTCTCCAAACCTAATCTAAGGCCCTAAAGCTTATTCTAATTGGTGTACCCTATACACGCAAAATTCTAATTGATTTTAATCATTAAGTGTTAATTTTAGTGGCTTGATTACTCAGGGGTGTAGTAGTGAAACTCGTGATGTTATTTGAGAGACAAAAGAGAAGAGTTAATGAGATTTTAGAACATTGTGATTTAAATGAAAATGAAATCAAACTACGTCCTACAAATGAAGATTTGGCTCTTTTAACTTTCAAGGTGCAAACTTTTCAAAATAAAGACCAAGATCCTAATATGCAATCTATCCTAGAGTGCTTTTTTGTTCCAAATGCAATGCAACAACTTAAACATTCAAGGAAGAATACAAGAAGAAACTTTGGGTTGAGAACTCTTTTCATTTATAAACACAACCTAAGATACTACAACCAAACATAACATGCAAGTGTAGTTAAGAAATTTCTTTTTCTTTTTTTTTCAAAATGAATACAAGGGAAAGGGATAAGAAAAAGTTTACACTTAACTGCAATTTTTTTTGAATTTTTTTTTATATGCTTATGAAATGAAAACAACTAAACAAACATTTTTCTTTTCAAAGCACACCAAGAGAGAAGGGGAACAACCAAGAGACTAACTCAGGTCCTAAGCCACTGCGAGAAAGCAGGGATTCACCAGAATCCAAAGGAGAACCTAAAGCTTAAAATCCTACCTTCTACCTTGATAAAAGACAGAAAGAGACAAAGAAAACTATACAAGATTATTTATTTACAGCTTCATAGACAATATGAGACTTAAATTCTCTCAACCATAGTTAACAGAGATCTCTGGTATTCAGGAGGACCTGAGAGACCAAAGGTTTCCTAGAAGCAATTTTTTTTTTTTTGAATTTTTTTTCAAAAGAACAGTTACACGTGCTGTGCATAGACAGACTGTGGATGTACACATGCTGGGATAAATTAGAGTGCACATGCATGAGTGATGGGTATAGAACATGGCACGTATAGTGCTGAACCAACTCAAAAAACAGATAAAGTTCATAGTTACCATCCAGATTAGGAAAACTGGAAACACTTGGAAGGTGACCAGAGACTCTTAAAGACTCAGAAATCACATAAAACAATAGGAATTCAAGATAAAAACAATCTCCTAAAAATACCCTAGAGAGACTTCCCAATGGAGTCACCAATTCTGCTATTGGGAAAAATCCCCCTGATCCGGGTCTAGCGACTAGGCAGATCCTTGACACCTTAAAAAATAGAAGAGCTTCTATGCTACCCAAATACAATAAGACCTAATGATAATTAAGGGAAGGGAGAGAATATCGAAGTATGTACATTAAGTCCTTCCATCTGTCATAGATCCCTTCCTTTCGTTGTCTGTTCCAAGATTGTAGGCCTCCTCCCAAAGCCGACCTAAAACAAATTCACATAACAAACTATAACAACATATGAAAATTTTTCAAGATTATCTAAATGTCTAGATATTCATGAAAACCATTTATAAATGTAGACATAAAGACACATAGATCTAGGACAAGAAGTTTTCTCTTTTATTAGCAACAATATTTGAAGTTACAACTTGAATATTGTCGACGTCGCTTCACGAACCTCGCCTAGGTTCCTCTACTTTGACTCCAAGTGCACTATTCCCAATATGTTATCCTCACAACCAACATACCAATATAGGGGAAATTGATGGATTGTATAAGGAGGATGAATGGTAGGGAATGATGAGGATGAAACTCAGAGTAGGATGCAAAAAGGCTTGGAATACAAGGGATAAATTTTGGTAGAGTTCACTTTCCTCCCCTTTCATATGTCCAAAAGACCCCCTTAAGGCCCTTTTTATATGAGGAAATGATGGTTATTCGGTTGTCAAAAGGGATACAAGAGGTAAAATGGTTGTGCAACCCAAAATATCCTGTAAACTTCGTCGAAAAGCGTAGAATTTATTATTTTTTGCAATTTTTTAGAGTATACGCAGGATTTCAGGTATATAGCTAGCATATGTACGTGGTTTACATATGTATTAGGGTGCTTACACCATACAATAAACGATTTTTTTAAAAGGAACTCCAACAAAAATGGTTGGCATATGTGTGAATGAGTAGGCCAACATCAGAAATGCATAACAATGAAATTTTGAGCTATAAAAACCATGTAGGTACCTCAACACATTATTTGTTGCAACCTAATGGTAGCATCTCAACTCTACCATAAAATGGCACAAGGTGCTCACTCCAAAGAAAATATCTAACATGATGTTCACCAAATACATCAAGAATCCAATCAACTGCCTGTACATCGTGGGATCCACCAAATATGAATATGAAGCAGAATCAATCAACTTCTTCAGATTTGTCTCCATAGGTGTAGCCATGGACTTGCAGTCCACCATATTTAACGTCATTAGTACCCCCTGTCTGAGGAAGATCTCATCTGATCTCTGTCACACCTCTAATCCCAAGAAATATTACGTATGGTCAAAATCCTCCACCTTGAACTTTGAGGCCAACTCCCTCTGTCATTGGAGTAAGTCCTACTGTCTAGTTTGCCTCACTTATTGCTCCCTCCATGACTGAGACAAAATCCATATCTTAGTCATCCTAACTAGATTCCTCCTTTGTAACTGTAGAAAATTCTACTAAAACAAGTGTATCCTCCCAGGATATCTCACATCTCCTATAGGCCTCCTCAACTCATGACACCTGTCTGTCAGTTCTGGAAGATGTCTCTCTCCCACCTAAATCTGAGGGGAAACTTGCTCTGAATGATCAAATCTTCCTCCAAGTCAACTGAATCTCTCTGAGATCAAGCTCAATCTGAATCCGCATGCTCCCTCTGAATCTTGAATCCCTCTAAGTCTATACAATCTCTATAGCCATCTACTGACTTCCTATGAAGTCTGATCTCTTATGAACTGTCCTGGGGAGCTTCTCCTCCCTACTGGATCTCGAGGGATGATTCCCTTTGAAATATGGCTCCTTCTGAGCTGGTATTTGGGGGTCCACTTGCCTCACCACTGGTGGAGATATCTTCTCCTCCTCATGATGTGGCTCATCAATGCCATATAACTCAAGAATATCTGAGGTTGTTTTCTCTCCCTAAAAGTATTACAGGGAGATGCATGCCTCATTACATCCAGTAAGGTGTCACAAAGCCATGTTGGCCTCCTCCTGGTCACTGTAACATCTCTAGGTAGACCCACTGGCCCTGCTGGCTCTACTGACTCCTCCTGATAGTCTGAAGGATGAATATTTGGACTAGAGGGAACTGTGTGGTCATCCATCAGAGCCTTCTGCTCCTCACAATCAGTCTCCATATGAGACACTCTATATCCCATAAAAGCACCATTATTTCCAGAAGGTTCTAATTTCGTCGTCTCTTTCTTCGGTACATGGATGTATACTGTCATGTATACAACTTCTTGTTTGGACAGTTTGATCCATGTCTCAAACTAGATATCATCTAATATGTTGCCTCCTGCAACTGTCACTATAGCTCCCTCTCAGGGATATCACTTGTGACTTGCTTGGAACAAGAACAAGAATAAGAACATGAACAAGTACAACCGTCACTATATCTTTTTCTTGTATCTATCACCTGTGACTTTCTTGGAACAAGAATAAGAAGCACAAAAAACGTTTTTCTAGTGTTGTGACCAATTATTCCTTCATGGTAACCTGCCCAAAACAAAACAAGAACGTCTCCATGGAATTTACAAGGTAACCTGCCTGGAACAAAACAAGAACATCTCCATTGTAACCTCCATGGAATTTACAAGGTAACCTGCATGGGATAAAGACAAAAAATAAGAACATCTCATAGAAGAGATCAATTTCATCTTGTAAATAAGTGCATCATTAGTACTAGTGAGCATTTACATCATGATCATCGTACCAACAATACTCAAGTGTTACTAAACATTTGATAGAAAAATTACTCAGTAGTAGTAGAACACTAAATATTGTTGTCCCAATTACAAAATTTGTATATTTTAACCTTGTACAATATTTTACTGCAAACACATTTTTAATAAAAGAACAAAAAATATACAATGGAAAATACACACATTACATAGAGTTTTTTTCCCCTGGAAACCCAAACCGATAAAACTGACATATTCTATATTCAATATACATATAGAATCCAACGACATCTAAAACCCTAACCCAATGACTTGGATTAGTCAACAACCCTAATTCCTTAACCGAAAATATAAAACCATCGACAAAAACCATGTGCCGAAACACCGCCCAACAATGGACACAAAAATTGAGGTGACACGAAAAATGAGGAAAATATGTGACACGTTTCCCCTGAAACCCCCAAAGGGGGGGCCTAGCGGCACCCCTCAAACCCCTTGCACACTCGACGCAACATAGCAGACACTAGATCTATTTGTGCAAAGAATATAACACATATCCAACATTCTCCCACTTGTTGTTTTTTTTGCATACAAGGGGTTACATGGTTACATAGTCAACAATCCAGAGCAAGAATTCCCATGGATCCTCTACACCAAGAGAACTTCCCAGTGTTGATATATTTTGTTAATGAATCTGCAACATTCTTCAAACTGTCCACCTTCATCAACAACACTTTCTTTTCTTCAATCATGTCTCTCACAAAGTGATATTGAACATCAATATGCTTTGTCTTTGAATGATAAGACAGGTTCTTCACCAAAAAAATTACACTCTCACTGTCACAATCCATCCTTACATCTTGATGTACCAACTCAATAACCGAACACAATATTTGTAACCATATTGCTTCCTTACTTGCATGAGTGGCTGCCATGTATTCAAATTCTGTAGTTGAAAGTGCCATTGCAGCTTGCCTTTTGCTCACCCAACTGATTGCTCCTCCAAATAGGTTAAACACATACCTGCTTGTAGATCTCCTACGATCCAGATCTCCAGCCTAGTCTGCATATACAAAGCCATGTATTTCCAACACTCTATCCAATCCTGGTCTTCCTTGGTAGCACAATCCATAGCTAGCAGTGCCACACAAATGCCTGAAAACTCTTTTTACTACTGTCCAATGCTCCTTCCCTAGTTTTGACATATACCTTCTCAAAACTCCCACTGCATGTGCAATGTATGGTCTATGATAGACCATTGCATACATCAAATTGCCAACTGCACTCGCATATGGAACACGATACATGTCCTCGTCCTCTTCCCATGTCTTGGGACATTGATCTGCAGATAACTTTACACCAACAAGAATAAGGACCTTGAACGGTTTACATTCCTGCATATTAAACCTCTACAATATTGTCTCGACATATTTTCTTTGATTTAACCAGAGTTTCCTCTTTTTCCGATCTCTTTAAATTTCCATGCCCAAAATAAAATTTGAAGCACCGAGATCCTTCATGTCAAATTTAGAGGACAATTGAGTTTTCACATCCTAGATAATCTCCTCGTTGTTTCCTATCAGCATCATGTCATCCACATACAAGACCAAATAAATCAAATGATCACCAATTAATTTAAAATACACAAAGTGATCCTCTTTGCTTCTTGTGAAGCCAAGTACCAACATATAAGTATCAAATTTTTGATACCACATCCTTGGTGATTGTTTTAAACCATACAAGGACTTTTTTAGCTTTCATACCATCTCCTTCTTTCCCTGCACAACAAAGCCTTTTGTCTACTTCATATAGATTTCGTCTTCGAGATCCCCATGTAGGAATGTTGTCTTCACATCCATATGTTCTATTTCAAAATCAAATGCAACATCAACATATAACATAAATCTTGTAGAATTTAACTTGGCAACAAGAGAAAACATCTCACCAAAATCAATTCCCTCAACCTGGGAATAACCCTTTGCTACTAATCAATCTTTGTATTTCTCCACTTTTCCTTCTACATTCAACTTCTTTTTAAATACCCATTTGCTGCCAATGAGATTTCTTCCAGTCAGAAACTTCACTATATCCCAAGCCTCATTCTTATCCAAGGCTGCCATTTCTTCATCCATGGCCTTTTTCTAGATCTTTCCATCCTGTGAATCCACTGCCTCCCTCACAGTTGTAGGATCATCATCAATAATAGACAAAGAAAAATTTGAACGAAAATCAGATGGAGTATACCTTTTTGGTAGCCTTCTTTCTTGAACTGATCTCCTCAATATTAGAGTATCATGATCCTCTTCTTCTGATTCCTATTCTTATGTAGAGTCTGATTCATCATCCTTTAAATCAAACTCTATTTTCTCTAGCTCTTCCTTACTAGGTAGGACTTCCTGTTTAACAACATCCTTCATTTATATAAATACCACATCTCGACTATACACAAACTTATTAGTTTCTGGGTTCCAAAGCTTATAACCTTTGAGACCATATTTATACCCAATAAAGATACACTTTTAAGCCTTCTTATCTATCTTACTCTTGTTTTAATTTGGAACATGAACATATGCCTCATAGCCAAATACCTTGAGATGTGTGAGAGAAGGTTTCTTACTAGTCCTTACCTCTTGTGGAGTCTTTTCATCCCACGCCGATGAGGGTGATCTGTTGACCAGGTAACATGCAGTACCCACTGCCTCTGCACATAATTCTTTCCCTAACCTGGCACCACTGAGCATGTACCTTGCTTTTTCCATCAATGTCTTGTTCATCCTTTCTGCAACTCCATTCCGTTGAGGTGTATATGGAGTAGTATTTTTCCTTGCTATACCACACTTCTTGCAAAATTATTTAAATTCATTCCCGTAGAACTCTTTTCCATTATCTGTCCTCAACACCTTAATTATTTTCTCTGTTTGATTCTCAACAAGACCCTTAAACTCTTTAAACA
The DNA here is from genome assembly GCA_032191745.1 of Picea mariana. Taxonomy (NCBI): domain Eukaryota; kingdom Viridiplantae; phylum Streptophyta; class Pinopsida; order Pinales; family Pinaceae; genus Picea; species Picea mariana. Next base: position 63,304 of record JASDQU010437381.1, on the reverse strand, counting down.
TGTCAAAGACTTCATATTACTTCCTGAGGAAATATAGCCAAGTATTCCTCGATAAGTCATCTATAAATGAGACATAGTACACATATTTTACCAATGATGGAACCGACATAGGTCCAAACATATCACTATGAACTAGCTGTAAAATTCCTTCTGCCCTCGTTGCACCAGAGGGGAGTCTTACCCAATTTTGCTTCCCATATTATTACACAATGTTCACAGAAATCAAAATCTAGAGAGAAGTTAGACATACCTTCAACCATACCTTTACCATGTAGTAGTCGAAGACCCTTATCTCCGATATTCCCCAGTATTTGATGCCACATCATAACCTTTTCTCTAGATATTGTAGGAGTTCTTTCTTATTCAACTCCAATATCAAGAAGAATGGAACTATTACACCCATAACTAATAGTTCTTCCTTGCAGATTATACAAAGTTCCAAACTGAACTCCCTTCAAAAACACCATTGCTCCTTGAACCATCCTACAGGTTTCCTTTTCAAATATTGTTTTTACCCTTGCATTGTCTATTTTTATTACAAAAATCAAATTTATGGCCAATCCTGGGATGTGAAAAACACCGGGTAGTGTTATAATCCTTCCATGTATGAGCCTCAAATTGATTTTTCCTCGACCTGTGATTCTGGTTGTCGAGTCATCACCTAGGAAAACATTACCACCATCATACCTTTCATATTCATAGAATCACTCCCTGTGGGGAGTCATATGAAAGGATGCACCGAGTCAACCAACCATGCCTCATGATCTTCATGTGTGCTTGAATAATCCAAGTACCTATCCCCTCCTTTTTCCTTGGAGGTCTTTTCTTCTGTAGAAGGAGATTCTTCAGTCCCTTCTTTTTCTCAGCTTTGGATCTACACTGCTTCTTGTAGTGCCCTTATTTTCCACATCTCTAGAATACCTTTACAAAATTTATAGGAGAATTAGATCTTCCCTTAGAATTAGATCTCCCACTTGAGGAATTAGATCTATTTCTTTCCTGGGAGCGTCCTCTTGAAAATAATGCATCTGTGCTATGTCCTTCCATGTTTTTCTGTCTCATCTCCTCCATGTTACACGTCAAATTTCATCACTTCGATAATGTCATATTCTCATTTTCATAAGTGTCGCACTTTTGTCGCAAGTGTCGTAAGTATCTCATTTTCGTCATGTAAGTGTTGCTTCGCGAATGACACCATGAGAACACTTGATATAACCCCTAAAACATGTTAGAATAATAATTCCCATCATTTGACAGTCGAAACAAAGTGTTTTTCTCTGAGAATTGGTCATCTTGGCAATTTTTGGAAGATCAACACTCCCCTACTCATATGCAGGGACCACTAGCACTCTTTTTCTATATAGCAGAGTGTTACACGTCAAAATTGCTCAGATGGATAAGTGTCGCATTGTACCTATCAATCTTCGTAAGTGTCGCATCTTCCCTACAACTTTCGCAAGTGTCGCAAACAATGTTCCGACATGATGCTGTGATAACGACACTAAGGAGGCACTTATGACATCTCACATGATTTATTTGAAGGAGGAGAACTGGTTTACTGGGACCAAATGACTCTTGACACCTGAAAGGAGCCCTGAAACAAAGGTTTGGAGGGGGAACGCTCCCCTACTTCAGCTGCAGAAGCGCTGACGCTCCCCTATCATGCTTTAGGGAGCGTTATAACAATGCCCAGACCCTTTTGGAGGAGTGCTGCTCACCTTAAGAGCGCTGGCGCTTCCCCAGGGCTTACCAAGGAGCGCTACAACGCTCTGAGACCCCTTTTGAAGGAGCGCTCCCTAATCTGGGTCAGTTGTTAGCCCGTTGAGAAGAATAAGGGGAGGAACATTCGAGATTAGGAGGAAGTTGAGCTCAAATTCTTGTTTTCATCAACAGATCCCTGATCTAAGGAGAAGGTTCCCAACCGGTTTTAAACATAACTCAAGAGGTTAGGCTCCTCCCAACCTATATAAACAGGCTCTATGATGGTAAAAAGGGGGAAGAATTGAACATATGAAACTTATGATCTTGGAGGAAACTGACAGTCAGCCAAAGGAGAGTGATTAGTGAAGCTGCTGTTATCCAGGTTATGGATCTTTCAGGCAAGGGTTAGATGAAGGGGACTTGACGAAGCTGTCGCATTCGCATCTACGATTGTAAGTACTGCTGTTGTTATTCTCATTAATATGACACGCTTGGCCTGTTTCTTTCTAGTTTGTGTCTAATGTTACACGAACTTATCATTTAGTGATAGATCTGTTTTCAAGCTAATATCAATAGAGTAGGAAGTGGTCGTATCTTGTTTTGTCCGCAGAACTCAGTGAGGAGCAAAGGATTGGAGCGCAACTCGGAGCGTGCAGGGACAAACGTCGATAATAGGTACTTCTATTATCCTTCCTTCTCATGTGTTAGTTTAGATAGATTTGAAAGAAATTCAGTGTCCACGTTAAGCATTTTTCTGTCTAGGGTTAAGGTCAAGCCTTAGAGGTGATCTACCTTTCCGTAGGGAGATTTTCCTACAACAGAAACTGGCGACTCCACTGGGGAGATAGCCTCAATTCAAAACCTCTTGTTTGGATTTTTCTCCTCATTGACCTTGTTCTGTCCCTTGATTGTTTCAGACCCGGTTCACCCCTCTTTGATTAGTTTCATGAGCTGATTGGCTCCTTGTCCCATCATACTCAGCATACTTGTCAAGTTTGAACTTCAATTTTCGAAATTTCTTGACATTTCTGGAACTTTTAGACCCTGGCGCCCCTGTCCCAGTGTTAACAGAGTGCCAACGCTCCTAAAGGCTTTGCACAGAGCGCTATAACGCTCCTTGACCTTGGCAACAGAGCGCCAACCTCTTTTGGCCCAGAAACCTTCCAAAATTACATTTTTTTTTGGATTTTTGCCTCTGTGTTTCTCTGCTGAGTGATCTTGAGAGAAAATTTTTCTTTCTTTTTTTGCCTTGATATCTGTCTTTTTGAGGGATAAACACCTTGTTGATTGGATCTTGCAGCCTTCTTCACTATTTTCATTAAGTTTTTCCTGTTGAGTGAAATTTGAAACTTATGCATTGTTCTTCTCTCCTCATCAGCTGAGTAAAAACCTTGGTGAAGGTCATCAAAGGCCTACAAACCTCTTCATCTTGATTTGATTCAAGGTCATTGTTCTTCAATTTTTGCTTTTTGGGTGTAAAATTTTTTGTTGTCTCTTTGATTGTTTCCTCTCTTTCGCTTTTTCGTTTTGATTGCTACGAAGGGTGTATTGTTTGTGTGACTTTTTTCTTATGCTAGTTTGGTTTCCATTCATACCAAGAAGATAATTAGCAAAGATAAGCATTGTGATTGTATTGATCGTCATCCATACGCAAACAATAAATATATCTTCGTGATTGATTGAGAATTTTAGAAGGCATTTGAAAAGTTTTTGCATTACATCGGGATTTGATTGAGAAAAGAATTGTTTGAGGACAATCCATATTTCGTGCTTGTTAGTGAAAGAACTCCCTCTCTCCCTTAGCTAGATGTTCATCGAAAGGAAATGATTGCTTATCATGCTTGATGCACTCTTTGGGTCAGAGTCTTAATTCCATTTGTTTCACTTCCATGCACCCCTTTTGCGTAAAGAACAACCTCTAAAATCAACGTTAATTAAAAATCATCTGGAACTTTTTCTTTGCTAGAATCCTCCACCAACAGTAGAATAGGTGTAGTACTTTGGATTAGGCTATGAGCATAACTCTCCAAAGTTTTCAAAACAAACATTAGCATCCTGCGTTTGGGAGAGTCAAATCCAGTTATCGTATAAGTCTGCCTGGGATCACCCTCTCACACAGGGGTTACGCACGAGGTTGCATTCGGGTAAGCTACGGGGACTAACCCTCTGTGGTTTAACTGTTTGTGGTGGTCAGACCGTATTATGGGGGTCACTTTGAGGTAAATCCACAATTACTGCGTGGAAGCTTCTTAGTTGATTTCGGGCTTGATACCCTGCCCGTACGTTCGGATCGAACTGTCGACTGTTCCCGCCCAGGGGCTGACTGCGAATTGGTAACCTTAGTGGCCATAATCTTTAGGTTCTTACACAAGGTGATGGTGACGGGAAGTCTCACTGTACTTGGAGAAGACATTGGTCAAACTCACTCGGGCTCCTTGGAGGGTAAATCCACAATTACTGTGTGGAAGCTTGCACCAAGGCGTAAGTCCGTTAAGCAGGTCGCCATTGTAACTGTTCCACCCTATCCCCACCCCTTCTGGACTTGATCACATGACATTGGATTTCATCACCAACTAGTACGGTCATCAAAAGAAGGTCCTGTTTGCTTGGTTGTGATTCTTAGATATTTTTTTTAGCGTGTGTTGTTTCTTTTCGCTAGTTGGCCATAGATTTCTTTCGTCGACTCTTT
>JASDQU010437381.1:37844-55058 GCA_032191745.1 Picea mariana | reverse complement strand
CGGAGAAAGTTTTGGAAGTTTAGAAACCCTAGTTTTTGAAGGAGTACGCGAGTAGTAGTGGGGCAGAGAGCGTACATACGTGATATGTAGTGAGCCGGAGTGTGTACACACGTGGGCTAAAGGAGGACAGAGCGCATATAGTTGAAGGAAGTGATGAAGATTTGCATGTGAGTTGATGCCAGGTTCTTGAAGTCTGAAGCAATTTCTAGATCTACATTCTATGGGCTCAAATCTTCCATAGAAACTCTAGTATGGTTACATAGTTATCTTGATGGATATTCTTTCTTATTGTATGGTGATTTCTTAAGGCATTCTTGGTATGGATGTTGTGATAAGGTTTATGTTGGTTGATTGACTGAGTGAGTAGCACTTTGATGCTTCAGTACTGATATGGTTGTCATAGTAAACTGGTTTCTTATACATGATTAAGTAGCATTCATATTGTATGGTTGAGGAGCATGAGTAGGTTGTTGGAGAGCATAGATATGTTGTGATTGGTTATAGTTCAGATTGGACAGTGAAAGACAGAAGTAGATGTGACCGAAGGCTGCAAAGGATCTGAGTTTATCAAGGAGAGAAAACCCTAATTATTCAGAAGGAATACGCAGGTTGTAGTACAGACAGGTCGTGTACATACATGAGTTGTACTACTGGTAGGGCGCATACATACGTGTGCTACACTACTGACAGGTCGTGCACCTGTTGACATATTGGTATCTGTTGGGGATTGAATCCTCTTCTCAATTGGTGTTGAGTTGTGTAAGATGAGTCTTGCATTGTAGAGCTGGTGCTCTTGTGGAGTTGTAACTCTATTCAGTTGATGTTGATAACCCAAGGATTGTAGTCCGTAATAAAAAGAAAATTGTACATACATCTTGTGTTCTTTGTGTTCCTTGTGGTGATGACTTATTGATGATATATGTTGCTGATATATGTTGTTGATATATGTTCACATTTAACTAGTTATAAATGACAGTAATAAGTGATGAGTAATTAGTGATTTCTAACTAAGGAGTTTTGGGAAAGGAAGTTTGAAAAAGAGCCCTACACTGATTCACCCCCCTCATAGTGTGGTCGGTGTGTCCAACAAAAAACAATAAGGAAAACACTTAATTCATGTTAGTTTGATGGTTGGTGAAAATAACATTGTTTACTTTTCGTATGCAAGTTTACTGTATATCTTACTAGGTTTTTATTAATAAAAACCTAGTAAGATAATATTATACTAGTTTTTGGTTTAATGTAATGAATATTATTATACTAGTTATGGATATTTTTTTTATGTTATTGATCACTTCAATACTGAATTAACACAAGAGAGAGACTGTTCCATAATTGACATTAATATGTAGGTAATATCTATAATGTCATGTGAGAATATCAAAAAACAATAAACAATAGGGAAGACACTTAATTCATGCTAGTTTGATGGTTGGTGGAAATAACATTGTTCACTCTTCATATGCAAGTTTACTATATATCTTAGTAGGTTTTTATTAATAATTTTTTTATTTTGTTATTAGGGTTTGAATGAATTTATATAACATGGTATGAAATATATGCATGTGATATCTCCTCCTTTGCCTTCCACCAGCACTAAAGGTGCAACATATTCAGCTTATTCTATTGAAATATCTCCTTTAGGACATGTGTAGGATTACAAATGTGCACTTTTCACCAAGGCATGGTTTAAATATTTTTTTTCAATAAGGTTTTGTTTAAAGGTTTTATGTTGTTTTCTTTTTGTTTCATTTTATATATAATTCTTGTTATTTGACTTCATCTTCTTGTCTTAAAATCCTCATAATCCTCATTGGTACAACTTATGTTTGGAAAATTGTTGCAATGATTTGTGTTTTAATTTTGTTGTTTTTGTGAGATTTTATTGTTGGGGCTCATATGACTATTATTTACTTGTCTCGATTTGTATTAATTTGTTATATTAGGGAATTTTGTTATACTACCCATGGTGATCTAGAAACAACATCTATTTGGTTGTAATTAAGTCTAGCTTATGTAATTGTTAAGGGTTAATACATTAGAATCTCATCGGTATCTAACCACATACATTTAGAACCAATTTGTTATTTTGTGAGTTTTATTTTTATCATGTAATTATATCTCAATTCAAGGAGGGAGTATTCACAATTGGGACTTATAAATTGGGAATCCATTTTATGGATTGGTTTCAAGCATCTCAATTTTTATTCCATTTTGTTTATCATAAATTAAGGACACATTTACTAATTGGTCTTACTATATACTTAAGTTTGGAAAGATGTTGATCCTTGCCAAGGCCATCTACTCTATTTGAACATTATAACTTCAAAGTAAGCAAGGATCTTCACTTGTGTCATTGTTCAAGGGTTGATATATAGTAGATTTTCCTCCCTTCCATTTGAAACCTATATTAAAGTGGAGGGAATAGTTAGAATTGGAAATTTGTATACACTTAGACCTCTCTTTATGTTGTACTTAACATAAAAACATACAATCAGTACAACAATTTAACATAAAAACATGCAATGGTTCTAGTATCATTTGAAGGCTTGTGTTACATCCATAATTACTATTCCAATGAGTGTGATTCACTCCCAGGAATCATAGAATGAGAATAATGAGTGTGGTTCTAGTCTCCACTTCCTATCTTCACAAGACAATAATGAAATATGAAGGATCGTAAAATCAAAAGAAAAAATCCAACCAATCATAAATCCAATACTATATGTGAGTAATATATTGATAAATACAATAATTAGTGACACCATGATAGATTCAACAACATGGTTATTTGGGTCGACCATAAATATTTTACACAATTAGTAGATTGTATGGATTTATGTCCAGTGAGATCCATCTAAGGACTCAAGAACTAAGGAAAAGGTTGAAAGTCCTATTTATGATAGGTTATGGAGTAAACTTTCCAAATTCCTAATATAAGTTGATTATTTCTATTTAGAAAACAACCCCCTGCAAGTAAACTTGATCTTTTTTATGGTTACCACCAGATACGTATGAACGAGGTTGACATTCCCAAGATGGCCTTTCGAACTCATGAGGGCCACTATGAGTTCTTGGTCATGCCATTTGGCCTGTGTAATGCCCCCTCCACTTTATGAAGTCTCATTAATCATGTCTTCTTTCCTTGTCTCCATCATTTTGTCTTAGTTTTCTTTGATTATATTCCCATCTATAGTAAAACATGGACAGCCCATCTTTCCCATGTGGATCGAGTTCTCCTTCTCCTTTCTTAGCACCAAATTTTCCTCAAACAATACAAATGTGCCCTTGGAGCTTCAGAAGTGGAGTATTTGGGTCATATTGTTGGAAAGGATGGTGTTAGGGTGGATCCTAAGAAAAATGAAGCTATGCAGGATTGGTCTTGCCCCAAAAATCTCAAGAGTTTGCATGGTTTTCTGGGTTTAATGGGATATTATCACAAATTTGTCAAGAACTATGGGAAAATTGCAACCCCTCTCACTGTTCTCCTTAAAAATAATGCTTTCAATTGGACTCATGTAGATAATCAAGCATTACATGCTTTGAAAGAGGCTATGTGCACAACTCCTGTCCTGACCCTTCCTGACTTTAAAAAGACTTTTGTCCTGGAATGTGATGCATCTGGGAAAGGAATTGGTACAGTCCTTATATAAGATGGTCGGCCTTTAGCCTTCACTAGAAAATAATTGTCGGAGTGCCATTTGGGCCAATCAATCTATAAAAACGAAATGATGGCCATTCTGCATGTTGTGGATCTATGGCATCCTTATCTATTGTGGAAACGCTTCCAAATTAAGATAGATCATCAAAGCCTCAAGTATTTTCAAGAGAAACGACTTCCATCCCCAAAGCAACAAAAATGGGTGACCAAGCTATTTGGACATGATTATGAGATCATTACAAGAAAGGAAACGACAATGTGGTTGCAAACACTCTTTCCAGGAAATATGAAGATGAAGGGTCCCTCTTTTATCTATCCTTCATTGTACCATATTAGCTACAAGTTGTTCACCAAGAATGGTTGCAAGATCCCAAACTATCGCGTATGATCCAACAATTGTAAGAAAAATCTTTAGTTTCTCTAGAGTACTCTTGGAAAAATGAATATCTTCACTACAAATTTTGTATGTATTTAAGCAAACAATCACAACTTAAATCCACGGTGTTATCCAAGATTCATGCTACACCCACAACTGGGCATTGTGGGTTTACCAAAACCTATGTCAGGGTCAAACATTCTTTTTTCTTGGATGGTATGAAGCAATATATCCACACCTTTGTGGAGAAATGTGGTGTATGTCAATGCAACAAGGGAGAAATAGTCAAATCCCCTGGCACACTACAACCACTTCCAATTCCACCCGCTATTTGGAGGGATATTTCTATGGATTTCATTGTTGGATTACCTAAATCGGGCAATAAATCCGTCATCATGGTGGTTGTTGATCGTCTTTCCAAATATGTTCATTTGTGTGCTCTTAAACACCCATTAAATACATCCACAGTGGATCAACTTTTCATGGATCATATCTTCAAGCTTCATGGCATGCCTCATTTCATTGCCTCTGACCGAGATCCCACTTTCACCACCAATTTTGGCAAGAATTGTTCAGGCTACAGGGCACCCAATTTCATCTCGGCACAGCATATCATACCCAGATTGATGGTCAAACTAAATTTGTCAACAAGTTTTTAGAAACATATTTGAGGTGTTTTGCATCTAAGAGGAAAAATCAGTGGGCTCAATGGTTACCCCTCACGAAATGGTGATACAACACTTCTTACAAAACAACTACTCGCTTGAATCCTTTTGAATCAGTATATGGAAAAAATACGCCTTCAGTTATCTCATACATTCTTGGTGTCTCAAAGGTCTAGGAGGTTGAATAAACTCTTACAGTTCAAGAGGTTATTCTTCATACCTTCAAAGAGAATTTGTTCATGGCTCAGAATCACATGAAGAAACAAGTAAATCAAGGTCACTCAGAACGTCAATTTGTTGAAGGGGACCAGGTGTTTCTTCGACTACAACCTTATAAGAAAAATTCACTCAAGACTGACCATTTTCAAAAGTTGGTGCCCAAATTTATGGTCCTTATACAGTTCATAAGTGCATGGGACATGTAGCCTATCAGTTAGCTTTGCCCAGACATTCTAGGCTCCATCATGTTTTTCATGTCTCCTGCTTAAAGAAGGTGATTGGAAGAAAGTGCCAAACTCAAGCCGGTCTTCCCGAGATTAATGAAGAAGGTTCCATCTAGTTTCAGCCACAATAAATATTGGACCAGTGTGAGTGTCGTATTCGTCAGTGCACCATCAAGGAAGTGTTAGTATAGTGGAAAGATACAACTCCAACAGATGATGATTTAGCTAATGATGGTTAAATGGTGTATTTGCAGATTTCATCTATAGCTAGCCATGATTAAGTGGAAAGAGCGTGAACATGAGTTCGATGATATCGCCGCTCTCCAAGACCCTCAAGCGAGGGCAGCCTTGCATAAATGTGGCTTTCTCAAATATTTCAAGCTTCAAAACATGAGAAAAGAAGTATTATTGCTTGAGTACTTGATTGGTCTATTGGAAAACGATAAGCAAGAATTCTGAATAGGGCCGCATATGATTGAAATTGAAATAGACTATGTATACTTCCTGACAGGGCTCTCGAAGAGAGGGGTACCCATACTATTGTCCAGACACCGAGCCACTCAGAGATCGACCAAGGCATATGTTATCGAATATTGTATACTAGGGTCACAGTTGGTGGGAGGACGGATCTTGATAAAATATCTGAGGGATCTATCACTTCGATCTATTCTATTTTCCATCACCAAGTTGGCAGGAAGCATCAGTGCCAACTTGGATTCTAAATCACAAATATCTTATTCCATTCAGTGTTTGGAACCAAGACTTTTCAACTAGAGTGAAGGGTTCCTGAGGAATTTCAAAGAGAAAATATCCAAATGCAAGATTGGCAGACAAAAACAGTTCGGATACGGTTCCTTCTTGGTTTCATTTTTCTTAGAGCATATCCCTCAGATGCAGCCATAGTTTGTGATGATAGCACGTCTCATGATTGAGCCTCGTATGGAGAGGTGGGCCAGTCCTTCCCCCAGGTTGGGGAATGATCCCTTTGCTTTCAGATTCATTGTTGACTTCTTCGCATGGTGGAGAAGGAAGTTAGTGGTGATTGAGGACTTTCCTTATGATGGGGTATATTTCAGAGGTAGTGCAGACTTGGTACTCCCTGAGGGTGCACAATGGGATGCATCAGGTACGAAAGATAACCATAACCTTCCAACCAATTTTTTTATTTTGTTTTTATATGTTTTTGTTTGTACAACGAGGGACCTAAACCATATCATTTTCATCACGCAGAACAAGGTGCGTCACTTCCTATGGATATGCCATTATTGGGGCATCGTGGGGATGCACAGATGATAGTTGAGCATGACATCATAGTGGGAGGACTCTGGGAGGTAGATAGAAACCTTCGAGGCTTGACAATGGGTGTACCTCCCTTGAGGAGGTGAGATGTGCCTTTACACTTGTAGTGACACACAATTGGGGTCTCTGAAGGCCTCAGCCATTTACTACAATGGGTGACATGAGAAGTAGTCTACTTTTTGGAGCACAACGTGATACAGGAGGATGAGTAGAGTCCTCAGATATTTTGTAGTCCTTATGATGATACTATGGGTATGGAGGCCCAATTTTTGCCTCATTATGTAATTGTGCATGATGTACTTAAAAATATTTTTCCATCACACATATACATATATATACAAGTTTTACGGCTACCTATGTTGTATTTTTGTGTTTTTATGTGATGTTTTTTGTACATATGATTTATGTTTCAAATGTTTATCTATGTGCAAGATACCAATCCAACATGTAATTTGCTAACGAATCTGAAGTTGTATTGAGTTCTCTCGATATGTGTTTGTGTTGGAGAAATAAAAATGATCTCTCGAGATGGCGAACTCTTAGGTGGAGACGTAGTAAAATCGAGTTTTGAACGACATACTCACGATTTAGTTGACGGACCACGAGTTGAGAGTTGAGGTTGATAATCAATTGAGTTATACCTAGAGAGGAGGTTTCGTTTAAAATTCTCATGATATTCTACCACGTTGTTGGTTGCGGATCCAAGGCAAATTCCTCCCGAACTTACTAACTCGCTAGAGTGGTATATGACCCAAGTTGTACAAAAAATGTTTTGGGTATGTCGACTAGTGCCATCTGCAAACCCAAAATAGATTGGAAAGGGTGATGTCATCTACGCATTCAATCACAAAGAAAAGTATAAGAAGCTGGCACAAAACTCGTGCACGCAAAATAAAATACACACCAAGTCAAGAGTATATAGCACATTAATGTAAAAAGCACACATTCGAGATATTCTATGTATAGTGCTTCTTGAGGTAAATCCCATTTCGGGGTTCACCGAGAGATATTCCATCGTTGACTACTAGCTCGCAAGCACCTCTGTGTAGCACACATTTTATGATGTAAGGCTCGTATGGGTTACAACTTTCCTGCCCCCAATTTTTCATGATCTTGATCATAGACTAGGACTAGATCTCCTTCTGTGAAAGAACGACGTTGGATGGATTTATCATATTGATTTTTCATGCGTTTTTGATACATCTCATTGATGAGAGCAGCATTGCAATGGGTTTCATCCAACTTAGTTAAATACAGGAAACGTTCCTATTCAGTAGAAGTGTGAGGTAGGATTTCTATGGTAAGTTTCAACGAGGGGATATCACATTTGATCGGTAACACCGCTTCTATTTTGTATACCAAATAGAATGGAGTGAATCCAGTTGCATTTTTCACTGAAGTTCAATAGGCCGAGAGTGCGGAGAAGAGCTTCAAGTGCCAAGAGGTTTTGTTTGTTCCCATCATGTGTTGAAGCATGGTCTTCGAGACTTTTTTGATGGCTTCAACTTGTCCATTCACCTGAGGATAGTAGGGGGATGAGTGTTCATGGAGAAAACCCATCTTGGTGCGCAATTCATGCATCATCTGGTTCTGTAAATGTTATCCATGATCAGTTACAATAGATTGCGGGACACCGAATTGAGTCATGATGTGGTTAAACACAAAGAGTGTTGCAGTCCGATCATCATTAAGGAATGTAGGCATAGCCTCATTCCATTTAGTGAACTAATCAATGGCAATGATGATATAACCATACCCCCCGGCTGAGGTAGGATTACATTGCATAAAATCGATGCCCCATTTTGCAAAGGGGCCAACGACGATAATGGGATGCAGCGGAGCGGGGTGGGTACGTTCTTTCTTCTGAAAGATTTGATAGGGTGGGCATTTTTTGATGGCCTCAATTCAATCTTTGAATATAGAAGGCCAAAAATAACCGGCATGTAATATTTTTTGGGCTGTAGCCATCCCAGAAAGATGATCGCCAAAAGATCCAAGGTGACAGTCATTTAACACTCGTTCAGCCTCATCTTGGGTTAAACAACGTCGTAGGATAGTACCAATTCCACAGTGGTACAGTGTGTCGTCGATGATCAGGTAGCATTTGGAGTGGTGTTGAATGCGACGTCGTTCATCACGTGAAATGTTCGGCTGAAAACATTGGGTTTGGAGATAGAGAAGAATATATTCATATTGAGGATCAAACGTACTAATGAAGAACATGGATTCATTAGGAAGAGAATCATTAGGCTCAATATCCTCATCAGTATGGGGAAGATCTCAAATCAATTCCACAAAAACCAATGATTTCTTAGCTTTTGATTTAGCAAACTTGAGATCTAATTTTTGGAGAATAACGATCCATTTGGAATATTTTCCCCTAAGTACTTGGCGATTCAAGATGTGGTACATGGGGTTCTAGTCTTCGATGGTCATGGTAGTGTGTAAAAGAATGTAATGGTGAAATCTCTTGAGGGAAATAATTGTTGTCAAAGCCAACTTTTTGACATGTGAATACTGGAGTTTGGGACCTCATAGACTCTTAATCAAATAGTAGATCACATGTATGTGGCCGTCACATCCTCTTGTACTAACACCATAGCGGTAGTGGAAGTAGAGGTAATGAAATAAAGGATATAATATTTCGCATAATCTGGTGGGTGCAAAAGAGGTGTGTTTGTTAAGGCATGCTTAAGAGCATTGAATGAGCGTTGAGTAGTTTCATACCAAATGAAAGGGACATCTTTCTACAGCAATCTCATAAATCCTTTAGTGCTTTTGGCGTAATTTCAAATGAAGTGGCAAAGAAATTTTTCCTTCCCTTGTAAACTTTGCGGTTGAGTTAGATTATTGTGAGGAGGTAAAGCTAGAATGGCTTTGACTTTTAAGGGATCCAACCTAATCCTGTCTTTGGAGACTACAAAGCCAAGGAGTCTCCCTGATTCGACAATGAAGATGAATTTATGGGGGTTCAAACGGATGTTGTAAAACCATCATAAGAGAAATATGGCTCATAGGTGACCAATGTGGTCTCGTCGATGAGACGAGTGAGTGGAAAAGTCATTGAGATAAGGTTCAAAAATATGTTTGATATCGTGGAATGCATACGACATGGCCCACTGAAAAGTAGATCTAGTGTTTCTAAGGCCAAAAGGTAATTTCCAATAATAAAAATTCCCCCAAGGGAAGATGAATGTTATTTTATGTTAATCAACCAGTAGAATTTCAATCTGGTTATATTCAGAAAAGCCATCCATAAATGAGAAAATGATGCTTCGGGCACAATTATCAATAATTTGGTCGATAAAGGGTGTAGGATAATTTTCCTTGGGACAATCCTTATTAAGATATCGATAATCGACACAAACACGAATGGTCCCCTATTTATTGGCGATCAGAATGATTTTGGAAACCCATTTGGTCAAAGGGACATGATAAATAAAACCAGATTTTAACAGTTTTTCAGCTTATGCCTTTATGGCCACGTTTTTCTTTGGATGGATCGGGAGAAGTTTTTTTCTTAAAGGTTTAACTCTTGTGTAAGTTTTTATTTAATGTATAACGATCGATGGATCGATCCCAGGAATTTCTTTGTAACTCCAAGTGAATATCTCACAGGATTCCTTGAACAAGACAGTGTAAGTTTCAACTTCTTCAGCTGAACAATTGGTGCCTAACTGTATTTTTTCCATGATACCTTCTTTGATTGATATGTTGAGAGTAATAGTAGAAGATATGTTTCCCAAATTCCCCTTGGAGATGGTATCCTAAGTATTGGAGATTGGGGAAAGTTGACAATATCACTAGGAAAGATAGAGTATATATCTTTCTCGATGTCATCCAAACTCGGAAGAAAGAACGAATGGTGGTGGTTGTCATCCCATGGTGCCTCCTTGATACTAATCATCTCCATAATAGATTCATCGGATGGAAAAATATGTAGGATGTGATCGAAAGTAGAGGATAGGGAATATAACTAGGATGGTAACGAATAAGTCATGGATGCCAACAAGTTTTGGTCGTCCAGTGAAGGAGAGGCAGACTAGATGTCGTTGTATACAACCTCTGTAGCACTAAGTTGCATGTTGTCACCTAGAGCGTCAAATTCTAAATAACTAGGCACGATCCATGGATCAGATGAGTCATAGTATTGACGTGCCATAGTCGAGATCATATTGATCATTGCAATATGTTGCGTAGTGGGAGGAAGAGGTGCAGGAAAAGTGCCCATAAGCGAAGAGTATTTCAAAAGACCTACTATTCCAATACTTTCATAAGTGATCTTCGATTCTCCCAGAAAAGGAATGTTGTTGGCCATTTGAGTGTGAGCGTCGGGGGTGTAGTAATTTGATTGATCGATAGTCACAATTTTACCTTGATGGGAAAACTGGACACATCAAAACATCGAGAAAGTGACGGAAGTCATAGCATAAAACCAACTTCTTCCTAGAAACAAGTTATAATCAAGGGGAGCATCGACTAATTCAACATCTACTGAAACAATCTTGCCTCTTAATTGAATGGCTAAGGACCGTAATAGTCCATGAGGATGAAATCCTCTCCCATCGAATTCTCGTAACATGGTGGGAGATTGATTAAGACCAGGTGATTTGAGGCCTTTCCAACAAGACAAAGACATGACACATGTGGAAGTTCCCTCGTCCAAGATCGTACAATGAATGTGTTGATTGTGGAAAACGACATCGATCTGGAAAGCAAGTTGGTGAGAGTGACGTGATTTAAAATTATCCAAGTTAAAAATGATATTATTATATGACTCGGGATCTATTGCTCTGATGGCTGCCAATAGATTCCTACGTGACTAGGGCATTGTTCTAGAACTTTGAGAGACAGCATAGCACACAATGCTTGGGCCAAATCTTCAACGATGTTGTAATCTTGAGCAACACATGAATTAGGATTGAAAGTTGACTTTTGAATACTACTCTTGGGTGGACGTAGATAGATTCAAAGGTAGGTTTCTCAATCTGGAGTGGCCCAGATGGAGGAGTAACGATAGTGGATGGTGGATCCGATGTAGTACCATTAGTTAATTTTTCCTTATCAGGTTTAGTTGGAGGTGTGTCATATGTCATAGTACGAGTGGTCAAATCTATCCCATTAAACATGTAAATGTGTGCACTCGATGAAGCTTCCTCACTAGGAGGATGATTTGGATTACCTCTTGCCGGAGGTGTAGGAGCTTGTGCAACCAGTGACTACTGTTGTGGAAAAGGATGTGTCAAGACAACATGTTGAGAATTTCCTTTGAAAAGTTTTGCAACTTCGTTGTGATGAGGACAATCTCATGTTTAGTGATCATCACCACAAATTAGACATGGAAATTTTAGTTTTCATTTTGGTTATTTCTTAATAACAGGTGGTTGTTCTTGTGATTTTTAATTTTCAGTTGGATTATTGTTTTTCTTTGGTTTATTCTTCCCCCTGACTGTTGCAGAGAAGCATATTGAACTACATTCACCTCAGGTACTTGATTTGGGGTGGATCTTGGTGAGAGAGAAGTCGATCTGGTAGTGGGTGCAATGACTGAGCGATTAGTCGTGTGGGTCGACTGTGAACTCGATTGGGTTTTGACGGAGCCGATAACTCCATCTACATGAGTGGTGGAGGATGGTTTTGATGGATCGGTTGATGTATGG
Organism: Picea mariana; assembly: GCA_032191745.1. Lineage (NCBI taxonomy): Eukaryota > Viridiplantae > Streptophyta > Pinopsida > Pinales > Pinaceae > Picea > Picea mariana. The sequence continues at coordinate 42,954 of JASDQU010437381.1, read as the reverse complement.
GGAGCATTTGGAATCAATTCATACAAAGTACCAGATTGGGAATAAACCAAGTCGAGAGACTGGGCACAAGCAATGGATTCCTCTTTAGTAATGACACCACACATGGCTACGTCACGAGCAATCAGAGGTAAAAGAGATTTAGTGAACTATTTAGCCAGTAACTGGTCAGGAATGGTTTCTTTGATCAACCATCGTCATCATCTCCACTCATGAATATGATCAGATATATGTATGGAGTTGGTTTGATGAAGGGAGGTCAATAGTTTTGTACCAGTCTCATAATGGATGGGTATTTGAAAGTGCGTGAGAAAGCCCATGGAAAGGGAATTAAAATCTTGAAATTTTTTGTGTTGTATCTCAATGTACCATTTTGTTGTTGAACCTGTAAGTGTACGCTGGAAAAGATGTAACCGGATAGAATCATCCATTGGTGAATTTGATGAAAACCATAGATAAAAATTAATAACATGGTTATTAGGGTCTTCACCAGGTTTACTGTCAAATTTCGAGATATCGGAAGGCAATTTAGCAGGAATAATTGGTCAGAAAGGAGAATGTAATATAGGATCATTTGTCAATCTCGATAGATCTGGTATATCTAGAGTGGCTAAGAATGGTATATGTCGATTGACCTGAGGATGATATTGGTGTGGCATGGGGACACCAGTAGGTCCATAAACTGGTTGAGGTGGATAGTTGTAGCGAGCAGGCCCTCCCATATACTATTGTTGTTGACCAACAAAGGTAGGATTCATTTGTTAAGGAATGTTCATGAAAGGAGAAGGGAAACCCATTTTGCCTTGGGGAGGATAACCAATGTAACTTGGGGGAGGATAGTTCGCTTGATTAGCTTGAGGTGGATAACCAGTCTTCCCTTGAAGAGGGTAACTAGGTTGTCCTTAAGGAGGGTAATGATTTGGCCCTTGGGGAGGGTAAGATTGTTGACCTTGAGGACCCCAAGTGGGATTCTGGACCCCCAGGAAATTTTGTCTAGAATGTAATCCATAAGGAATGGGATTCAATATTCCTCCTTGCAGGTTGGGGTTTGATGTCCCTCCCTGATATGGTTGATGAAATGTACCTCCTTAGGATGGCCCCCGGGATTGTGTAGGGTTTTTGGTGAAATAAGTTTGTCCACCTGCCATCGGTTGGGTAACAGTTGGGGTTTGACCGATGAAAGGGTGTTGCCCCCCAGTCGGCACGGGTGTGTGGAAGGACAGTTTTCCCCCGATAGGGATGTGTCCTCTAGACGGGGGCTTCCCTTCAGTAGGGATTTTTTCTGTAGTTGGTTTAATGTGTGTGGCATGGTTTTTCATCCTCTGATGTGAAGGTGTCCCAATAGGGTTTTGTGGAGTATACGAAATGGTAGCTTGAAGAGGAATAGTAGGTGTAACCGTCAAGGTACTTTGCACGTGACTAGGAAACACAACCCCTGTTTCATTATGAACTTGCCCTGAAGTGGTAGCAATATTGACTCTTGGTTCAATGGGACGGTTAATAGGCTGACCTAACGGTCCTGCCTCTGCACCGGCGGTGGTAGAGGCATGAAGAGGGTCAAAAGGCGGTCGGCTAAATTTTTTTTTTTGTAAATATCTCGTCTCGATGGAGTCCTCCATATAAAAAGAACAGGAGTTTGTTGTGGATCTACCATTTCAATAGAACGGACAGGAGTGGCGTATTATTTGATAAAATTTGGTTGTATCGGTTCCATATCTAGATAATTATATGGCTTTGATGGTAAGTGAGGGTAATCTTCTACTATAACGTTACCTGAGGAATCAAATCAGATAAGGAGTGGATCAAGAGGCACTTGCAAAGTGGGGTTGATAGGAAGGGTTCCTTCCTCAACCGTAACTAAGGCTCTCTCAGCATTTTCTAGCAAAGGAGTAGTGGCACTCCCAATGTCTAAATGGCTCTCAACCTCTTCACGGTAAGTGTGTTCAGGTGAGTTAGGAGGTAAGGGTTTGTATCCTTCAAGAGGAAACCCTTGCATCCTACTTGATCTATGAAGACCTTTATCATCCACAATATTAATTTTGAAAGACAACTATAGTAAACAAACAACACTCGCTAAAAAATCTAGAAAACCAACAAGCAAACAATGCCTTCTCTCAATGAATGTACTAGTTGGTGATGAAATCCAAAATCGCGTGATCAAAGTGAGAAGGGGCTAGGATATGAGTAGGTGGATTAGTTACGTTGGCGGCCTAATTAATAGACTTACACCTTGGTGCAAGGTTCTTCACAGTTTTACCTATGGGTTATGCTCCAAGGATCCCGAGTGAATTTGACCAACGTCTATTCCAGGTACAAAAAATACTTCCCTTAACCATCACCTTGTGTAAGGACCCTAAAGATCGTGGCTACTAAGGATACCAACTTGCAATCAACCTCTGGGCGGGTACAATCGACAGTCGCGCCTGAACGTATGGGCAGGGTATCAAGTCTGAAATTCTTCAAGAGAACTGAGGACAAGTGGACCATAACTCCAGAGGACCCCGAACGGATTCAGAATTCAAGAAGCTTTGAGACCAAATGAAAACAGTTGAACCTCAAGATAAACCCCCAATATATAATCATACTACTATGAATGGTTAATCCTCAGAGGGATAATCTTCATTTCTCTCACGGACGCAACCTCGTTTGTAACCCTTGTGTGAGAAGTGGATCTCAGCTATGCTTATACAAAAATTGGGTTTACTCTTCCTATCATAAGATTTTGTGTTTGTCTTGAATGCTTTGGAGAGTTGTTCTCACACCCTATTCCAAAGCTCTAGTCCTCGTCTATTGTTGGTGTAATGATCTAAAAAAAATAAAAAAAATTAGATTGATTTTAATTAGCGTTGATTCTAATGGTTGTTCTTTACACAAAGGTGAATGAAAGTGAAACTGATGATGTTTGGTACTCGACTCCAAAAATATGAAAAGAATGAGATGCAAATTTTCTTTTCAATGAACTTCTAGATATGAGAAGGAGAATATTTTTGTTTCTATCACTAACAAGCACTTAAGAATGAAAAATTTCATACAATTTCATTCTCAACAAGAATTCAAACAATTTTTCAAATTATAAAGAAAACCTTTCCAAAATCCAAAAACCAATGCAAAAAGTATTTCTTTGTTTGATTGTGAATGTAAATCGAAGAGTTTGTCTAATGCTTCTTGATTTCACTCATAATAAAAAAATGACTTCACTACTCTGATTTGAAAAGAGGAAGAAAAAGCATACAAACAAAGACACTCTCAGCAGTCGATAAGAGACTAAAAGAAGAATAAACTATCTATTCAAAGAAAAACACCAAAAAAAAACATGACACTTAATAGTCTTCCAGAAATGAGTAAAGGATCAAAGAGAAAGTAAACAGTACTGAGATCAATGACTTTCCTTATGACAACCTCCAATCAATCATACAAACAAAAAGAGCAGCAAAAAGAACCCAAGTTTGAGGGAAAACGATTGTTTTTGCAATAAGAAAATACAATGCATACCCAATCAAGACTAAAAGAGTGAAAAGAAGCAAGGTGTAAGTCAAACAGAAGACAATGTTTGATAGAATAGGATCTGACCCAGAGAAAAAGACCCAAGAACTATACCCAGCAAACAAACAGTCAGCAATTTTTCAAAGCAAGAAAAATCGGCGCTCTGGTAATAACAGCACTAGAGCTCTACAGCGCTCCCTAATACACTCTGGCGGAGCATTGATCAAGCTATCAGTGCTCTGACTTAAACTGGAGAGGGCGCTAGTTCTGAGAAAAGTTTTGGAAAAACCTAGAAAATTCAAAAACTTGGGAAAATTCAATCAGAGACTCTGTAAGACAACTTTAGCAAAGATGAAATATGTATGGACAAATCAAAAAAACAAATGGGATCCAAGGATAGGAAAGAATACGAACGAAACCAAGGAAAGAACAAAAACAACTGAAATTTTTCTCACCAGTGGAGTATCCAATTTCTGTGACGGAATAATTCCACTGCAGACAGGTGAATCTTCCCTTAGATTCCAGGCCCCTAATACCAAGACAGAAAAACACAAATGGACATTAACATCCCTTTGAATTCATTTTAACTAATCAGAAAGAGAGAGAGGGAGAAAAAGTGTGATGCACCTTGTTTCGAAGTTTGTCCTCGCTGCCTCCAATCCAATTTCAATATCCAAACTCCTTATCACAAATTGACACCTGCAATGCAAAGGGAAGCAAAGAAAAACAAAGAACTCCTACTCTACAAGATTAGATTAAACAAATCCATCTACAAAGATCGAAAAAACAGTAGAGAAGTGAATGAAATAATACACAAGATTGAAAGAAATAGGCCAAGTATATTAATGAGAACTTTAAAGAGATACTTACAATCATGGATGGTGTTACAGCAGCTTCTCCAAGTCCTCCTCATCCAACCCCTTGCTCAAAAGATCCATGATCAGAATGACAATGCTTTTGCTAATTATTTTCCTCCTTGTTCACCATGAGAATGCCTTCATTTATGGGCTTTGAGAGGATCAACCACCTTGGTTATATTTGGGATTAGTTTAGGATATGACTCCATAAGTTGTGATATCTCCCTTAGATGCAACCTAAGGGTTAGATTCAAGCCAAACAAACTCGATCCATCCATAGCTATTCTTAGAGAAAAAGGGGATTTCTTTCCAAAATTTTCTCAACCAATTTAGCGCTCCCTTACAATGGGAAATAGAGTGCTACAACGCTCTCTGTGTTGTAGGAAAATCTCCCTACGGATAGGTAGATCACCTCTAAGGCTTGACCTTAACCCTAGACAGAAAAATGCTTAACGTGGACACTGAATTTCTTTCAAATCTATCTAAACTAACACATGAGAAGGAAGGATGATAGAAGTACCTGTTATCGATGTTTGTCCCTGCATGCTCTGAGTTGCGCTCCAATCCTTTGCTCCTCGCTGAGTTCTGCGAACAAAACAAGATACGACCACTTCCTACTCTATTGATATTAGCTTGAAAACAGATCTATCACTAAATGATAAGTTCGTGTAACATTAGACACAAACTAGAAAGAAACAGGCCAAGCGTGTCATATTAATGAGAATAACGACAGCAGTACTTACAATCGTAGATGCGAATGCGACAGCTTCGTC
>JASDQU010437381.1:14319-27772 GCA_032191745.1 Picea mariana | reverse complement strand
ACCAGGTTTACTGTCAAATTTCAAGATATCGGAAGGCAATTTAGCAGGAATAATTGGTCAGAAAGGAGAATGTAATATAGGATCATTTTTCAATCTCAATAGATCTGGTATATCTAGAGTGGCTAAGAATGGTATATGTTGATTGACCTGAGGATGATATTGGTGCGGCATGGGGACACCAGTAGGTCCATAAACTGCTTGAGGTGGATATTTGTAGCAAGCAGGCCCTCCCATATACTATTGTTGTTGACCAACAAAGGTAGGATTCATTTGTTAAGGAATGTTCATGAAAGGAGAAGGGAAACCCATTTCTCCTTGGGGAGGATAACCAATGTAACTTGGGGGAGGATAGTTCACTTGATTAGCTTGAGGTGGATAACCAGTCTTCCCTTGAGGAGGGTAACTAGGTTGTCCTTAAGGAGGGTAAGGATTTGGCCATTGGGGAGGGTAAGATTGTTGACCTTGAGGACCCTAAGTGGGATTCGGGACCCCCAGGAAATTTTGTCTAGAATGTAATCCATAAGGAATGGGATTCAGTATTCCTCGTTGCGAGTTGGGGTTTGATGTCCCTCCCTAATATGGTTGATGAAACGTACCTCCTTGGGATGGTCCCCAGGATTGTGTAGGGTTTTCGGTGAAATAAGGTTGTCCCCCTGCCATCGGTTGGGTAACAGTTGGGTTTTGATCGATGAAAGGGTGTTGCCCCCCAGTCAGCACGGGTGTGTGGAAGGATAGTTTTCCCTCGATAGGGATGTGTCCTCTAGACAGGGGCTTCCCTTCAGTAGGGATTTTTTCTGTAGTTTGTTTAATGTGTGTGGCATGGTTTTGCATCCTTTGATGTGAAGGTGTCTCAATAGGGTTTTGTGGAGTATACGAAATGGTAGCTTGAAGAGGAATAATAGGTGTAACCGTCAAGGTACTTTGCACATGACTAGGAAACACAACCCCCGTTTCATTGTGAACTTGCCCTGAAGTGGTAGCAATATTGACTCTTGGTTCAATGGGACGATTAACAAGATGACCTAACGGTCCTGCCTCTACACCGGTGGTGGTAGCGGCATGAGGAGGGTCAAAAGGCGGTCGACTAAAATTTATTTTTTTGTAAATATCTCGTCTTGATGGAGTCCTCCATACAAAAAGAACAGGATTTTGTTGTGGATCTACCATTTCAATATAACGGACAGGAGTGGCATATTATTCGCTAAAATTTGGTTGTATCGGTTCCATATCTAGCTAATTATATGGCCTTGATGGTAAGTGAGGGTAATCTTCTACTATAACGTTACCTGAGGAATCAAATCAGACAAGGAGTGGATCGAGAGGCACTTGCAAAGCGGGGTTGATAGGAATGGTTCCTTCCTCAACCGTAACTAAGGCTCTCTCAGCATTTTCTAGCAAAGGAGTAGTGGCACTCCCAGCATCTGAATGGCTCTCAACCTCTTCACGGTAAGTGTGTTCAGGTGAGTGGAGGTAAGGGTTTGTATCCTTCAAGAGGAAACCCTTGCATCCTACTTGATCTACGAAGACCTTTATCATCCACAATCTTAATTTTGAAAGACAACTATAGTAAACAAACAACACTCGCTAAAAAATCTAAAAAACCAACAAGCAAACAATGCCTTCTCTCAATGAACGTACTAGTTGGTGATGAAATCCAAAATCGCGTGATCAAAGTGAGAAGGGGCTAGGATATGAGTAGGTGGATTAGTTACGTTGGTGGCCTGCTTAATAGACTTACACCTTGGTGCGAGGTTCTTCACAGTTTTACCTATGGGTTATTCTTCAAGGACCCCGAGTGAATTTGACCAACGTCTGTTCCAGGTACAAAAAATACTTCCCTTAACCATCACCTTGTGTAAGAACCCTAAAGATCATGGCTACTAAGGATACCAACTCGCAATCAGCCTCTGGGCGGGTACAATTGACAGTCGTGTCTGAACGTATGGGCAGGGTATCAAGTCTGAAATTCTTCAAGAGAACTGAGGACAAGTGGACCATAACTCCAGAGGACCCCAAACAGATTCAGAATTCATGAAGCTCTGAAACCAAATGAAAATAGTTGAACCTCAAGATAAACCCCCAATATATAATCATACTACTATGAACGGTTAATCCTCAAAGGGATAATCTTTATTTCTCTCACGGATGCAACCTCGTTTGTAACCCTTGTGTGAGAAGTGGATCCCAGCTATGCTTATACAAAAATTGGGTTTACTCTCCCTATCATAAGATTTTGTGTTTGTCTTGAATGCTTTGGAGAGTTGTTCTCACACCCTATTCCAAAGCTCTAGTCCTCGTCTATTGTTGGTGTAGTGATCTAAAAAAATAAAAAAATTTAGATTGATTTTAATTAGCGTTGATTTTAATGGTTGTTCTTTACACAAAGGTGAATGAAAGTGAAACTGATGATGTTTGGTACTCGACTCCAAAAATATGAAAAGAATGAGATGCAAATTTTATTTTCAATGAACTTATAGATATGAGAAGGAGAAGATTTTTGTTTCTATCACTAACAAGCACTTAAGAATGAAAAATTTCATACAATTTCATTCTCAACAAGAATTCAAACAATTTTTCAAATTATAAAGAAAACCTTTCCAAAATCCAAAAACCAATGCAAAAAGTATTTCTTTGTTTGATTGTGAATGTAAATCGAAAAGTTTGTCTAATGCTTCTTGATTTCACTAATAATAATAAAAATGACTTCACTACTCTGATTTGAAAAGAGGAAGAAAAAGCATACAAACAAAGACACTCTCAGCGATCGATAAGAGACTAAAAGAAGAATAAACTATCTATTCAAAGAAAAACACCAAAAAAAAATGACACTTAATAGTCTTCCAGAAATGAGTAAAGGATCAAAGAGAAAGTCAATAGTACTGAGATCAATGACTTTCCTTATGACAACCTCCAATCAATCATACAAACAAAAAGAGCAGCAAAAAGAACCCAAGTTTGAGGGAAAATTATTGTTTTTGCAATAAGGAAATACAACACATACCCAATCAAGACTAAAAGAGTGAAAATAAGCAAGGTGTAAGTCAAATAGAAGACAATGTTTGATAGAATAGGATCTGAGCCAGAGAAAAAGACCCAAGAACTATACCTAGCAAACAGACAGTCAGCAATTTTTCAAAGCAAGAAAAATCGGTGCTCTGGTAGTAACATCACCAGAGCTCTACAATGCTCCCTAATACACTCTGGCAGAGCATTGATCAAGCTATCAGTGCTCTGACTTAAACTGGAGAGGGCGCTAGTTCTGATAAAAGTTTTGGAAAAACCCAGAAAATTCAAAAACTTGGGAAAATTCAATCAGAGACTCTGTAAGACAACTTTAGCAAAGATGAAATATGTATGGACAAATCAAAACAACAAATGGGATCCAAGGATAGGAAAGAATACGAATCAAACCAAGGAAAGAACAAAAACAACTGAAATTTTTCTCACCAGTGGAGTCTCCAATTTCTGTGACGGAATAATTCCACTGCAGATAGGTGAATCTTCCCTTAGATTGCAGGCCCCTAATACGAAGACAGAAAAACACAAATGGACACTAACATCCCTTTGAATTCATTTTAACTAATCATAAAGAGAGAGAGGGAGAAAAAGTGTGATGCACCTTGTTTCGAAGTTTGTCCTTACAGCCTCCAATCCGATTTCAATCTCCAAACTCCTTATCACAAATTGACACCTGCAATGCAAAGGGAAGCAAAGAAAAACAAGGAACTCCTACTCTACAAGATTAGATTAAACAAATCCATCTACAAAGATCGAAAAAACAGTAGACAAGTGAATGAAATAATACACAAGATTGAAAGAAATAGGCCAAGTATATTAATGATAACTTTAAAGAGATACTTACAATCATGGATGGTGTTGCAGCAGCTTCTCCAAGTCCTCCTCATCCAACCCCTTGCTCAAAAGATCCACGATCAGAATGACAATGCTTTTGTTGATTATTTTCCTCCTTGTTCACCATGAGAATGCCTTCATTTATGGGCTTTGAGAGGCTCAACCACCTTGGTTATATTTGGGATTAGTTTAGGATATGACTCCATAAGTTGTGATATCTCCCTTAGATGCAACCTAAGGGTTAGATTTGAGCCAAACAAACTCGATCCATCCATAGCTATTCTTAGAGAAAAAGGGGATTTCTTTCCAAAATTTTCTCAACCAATTTGTCTCTCTCTTACAACGGGAAATAGAGCGCTACAATGCTCTCTTCTATATAGAAAAAGAGTGCTAGTGGTCCCTGCATATGAGTAGGGGAGCGTTGATCTTCCAAAAAATGCCAAGATGACCAATTCTCATAGAAAAACACTTTGTTTCGACTGTCAAATGATGGGAATTATTCTTCTAACATGTTTTAGGGGTTATATCAAGTGTTCTCATGGTTCCATTCATGAAGCAACACTTACATGACAAAAATGAGATACTTACGACACTTGCGAAAAAAGTGTGACACTTACGAAAATGAGAATATGACATTATCGAAGTGATGAAATTTGACGTGTAACATGGAGGAGATGAGACAAAAAAACATGGAAGGACATAGCACAGATGCATTATTTGCAAGAGGACGCTCCCAGGAAAGAAATAGATCTAAGTCCTCAAGTGGGAGATCTAATTCTAAGGGAAGATCTAATTCTCCTATAAATTTTGTAAAGGTATTCTAGAGATGTGGAAAATAAGGGCACTACAAGAAGCAGTGTAGATCCAAAGCTGAGAAAAAGAAGGGACTGAAGAATCTCCTTCTACAGAAGAAAAGACTTCCAAGGAAAAATGAGGGGATATGTACTTGGATTATTCAAGCACACATGAAGATCATGAGGCATGGTTGGTTAACTTGGTGCATCCTTTCATATGACTCCCCACAGGGAGTGGTTCTGTGAATATGAAAGGTATGATGGTGGTAATGTTTTCCTAGGTGATGACTCGACAACTAGAATCATAGGTCGAGGAAAAATCAAGTTGAGGCTCATACATGGAAGGATTATAACACTACCCAGTGTTTTGCACATCCCAGGATTGGCCATAAATTTGATTTTTGTAATAAAAATAGACAATACAAGGGTAAAAACAATATTTGAAAAGGAAACATGTAGGATGGTTCAAGGAGCAATGGTGTTGTTGAAGGGAGTTCAGTTTGGAACTTTGTATAATATGCAAGGAAGAACTATTAGTTATGGGTGTAATAGTTCCATTCTTCTTGATATTGGAGTTGAATAAGAAAGAACTCCTACAATATCTAGAGAAAAGGTTATGATGTGGCATCAAATACTGGGGAATATCGGAGAGAAGGGTCTTCGACTACTACATGGTAAAGGTATGGTTGAAGGTATGTCTAACTTCTCTCTAGATTTTGATTTCTGTGAACATTGTGTAATAATATGGGAAGCAGAATTGGGTAAGACTCCCCTCCGGTGCAACGAGGGCAGAAGGAATTTTACAGCTAGTTCATAGTGATATGTTTGGACCTATGTCGGTTCCATCATTGGTAAAATATGTGTACTATGTCTCATTTATAGATGACTTCTCGAGGAATACTTGGCTATATTTCCTCAGGAAGTAATATGAAGTCTTTGACAGGTTTAAAGAGTTTAAGGGTCTTGTTGAGAATCAAACAGAGAAAATAATTAAGGTGTTGAGGACAGATAATGGAAAAGAGTTCTGCGGGAATGAATTTAAATAATTTTGCAAGAAGTGTGGTGTAGCAAGGAAAAATACTACTCCATATACACGTCAGCGAAATGGAGTTGCAGAAAGGATGAACAAGACGTTGATGGAAAAAGCAAGGTGCATGCTCAGTGGTGCCAGGTTAGGGAAAGAATTATGTGCAGAGGCAGTGGGTACTGCATGTTACCTGGTCAACAGATCACCCTCATCGGTGTGGGATGACAAGACTCCACAAGAGGTAAGGACTAGTAAGAAACCTTCTCTCACACATCTCAAGGTATTTGGCTATGAGGCATATGTTCATGTTCCAAATTAAAACAGGAGTAAGATAGATAAGAAGGCTTAAAAGTGTATCTTTATTGGGTATAAATATGGTCTCAAAGGTTACAAGCTTTGCAACCCAAAAACTAATAAGGTTGTGTATAGTCGAGATGTGGTATTTATAGAAATGAAGGATGTTGTTAAACAAGAAGTCCTACCTAGTAAGGAAGATCTAGAGAAAATAGAGTTTGATTTAAAGGATGATGAATCGGACTCTACATAAGAACAGGAATCAGAAGAAGAAGATCATGATACTCTAATATTGAGGAGATCAGTTCAAGAAAGAAGGCTACCAGAAAGGTATACTCCATCTTATTTTCGTTCAAATTTTTCTTTGTCTATTATTGATGATGATCCTACAATTGTGAGGGAGGCAGTGGATTCACAGGATGGAAAGATCTAGAAAAAGGCCATGGATGAAGAAATGGCAGCCTCGGATAAGAATGAGGCTTGGGATATAGTGAAGTTTTTGACTGGAAGAAATCTCATTGGCAGCAAATGGGTATTTAAAAAGAAGTTGAATGTAGAAGGAAAAGTGGAGAAATACAAAGATTGATTAGTAGCAAAGGGTTATTCTCAGGTTGAGAGAATTGATTTTGGTGAGATGTTTTCTCTTGTTGCCAAGTTAAATTATACAAGATTTATGTTATATGTTGATGTTTCACGTGATTTTGAAATAGAACATATGGATGTGAAGACAACATTCCTACATGGGGATCTGGAAGACGAAATCTATCTGAAGTAGCCAAAAGGCTTTGTTGTGTAGGGAAAGAAGGAGCTGGTATGCAAGCTAAAAAATTCCTTGTATGGTTTAAAACAATCACCAAAGATGTGGTATCAAAAATTTGATACTTATATGTTGGTACTTGGCTTCACAAGAAGCAAATAGGATCACTTTGTGTATTTTAAATTAATTGGTGATCATTTGATTTATTTGGTCTTGTATGTGGATGGCATGATGTTGATAGGAAACAACGAGGAGATTATCCAAGATGTGAAAACTCAATTGTCCTCTAAATTTGACATGAAGGATCTCGGTGCTTCAAATTTCATTTTGGGCATGGAAATTTAAAGAGATCAGAAAAAGAGGAAACTCTGGTTAAATCAGAGAAAATATGTCGAGACAATATTGCATAGGTTTAATATGCAGGAATGTAAACCGATCAAGGTCCTTATTCTTGTTGGAGTAAAGTTATCTGCGGATCAATGTCCCAAGACACGGGAAGAGGAGGAGGACATGTCTCATGTTCCATATGTGAGTGCAGTTGGTAGTTTGATGTATGCAATGGTCTGTCCTAGACCGTACATTGCACATGCAGTGGGAGTTTTGAGAAGGTATATGTCAAAACTAGGGAAGGAGAATTGGACAGCAGTAAAAAGAGTTTTCAAGCATTTGTGTGGCACTGTTAGCTATGGATTGTGCTACCAAGGAAGACCAGGATTGGACAGAGTGTTGGACATACATGGCTTTGTATATGCAGACTAGGCTGGAGATCTGGATCGTAGGAGATCTACAAGCAGGTATGTGTTTAACCTGTTTGGAGGAGCAATCAGTTGGGTGAGCAAAAGGTGGGCTGCAATGGCACTTTCAACTACAGAATTTGAATACATGGCAGCCACTCATGCAAGTAAGGAAGCAATATGGTTACAAATATTGTGTTTGGTTATTGGGTTGGTACATCAAGATGTAAGGATGGATTGTGACAATCAGAGTGTAATTTTTTTGGTGAAGAACTTGTCTTATCATTCAAAGACAAAGCATATTGATGTTCAATATCACTTTGTGAGAGACATGATTGAAGAAAAGAAAGTGTTGTTGATGAAGGTGGACAGTTTGAAGAATGTTGCAGATTCATTAACAAAATCTATCAGCACTAGGAAGTTCTCTTGGTGTAGAGGATCCATGGGAATTCTTGCTTTGGATTGTTGACTATGTAACCATGTAATCCCTTGTATGCAAAAAAAACAACAAGTGGGAGAATGTTGGATATGTGTTATATTTTTTGCATGAATAGCTCTAGTGTCTGCTATGTTGCGCTAGGTGTGCAAGGGGTTTGAGGGGTGCCACTACGCCCCCCCTTTGGGGGTTGCAGGGGAAACGTGTCACATATTTTCCTCATTTTTTGTGTCCATTGTTGGGCGGTTTTTCGGCACATGGTTTTTGTCGATGGTTTTATATTTTCAGTTAAGGAATTAGGGTTGTTGACTAATCCAGGTCATTGGGTTAGGGTTTTAGATGTCGTTGGATTCTATATGTATATTGCATTGTAAACAATGTATTACTATATGTGAATATAGAATATGTCAGTTTTATCGGTTTGGGTTTCCAAGGGAAAAAAACTCTATGTAATGTGTGTATTTTCCATTGTATATTTTCTGTTCTTTTATTAAAAATGTGTTTGCAGTAAAATATTGTACAAGGTTAAAATATACAAATGTTGTAACTGGGACAACAGTCTTTAGAGTTCTACTACTACTCAGTAATTTTTCTATCAAATGTTTAGTAACACTCGAGTATTGTTGGTACGATGATCATGATGTAAATGCTCACTAGTACTAATGATGCACTTATTTACAAGATGAAATTGATCTCTTCTAGGAGATGTTCTTATTTTTTTTCTTTATCCCATGCAGGTTACCTTGTAAATTCCATGGAGGTTACAATGGAGATGTTCTTGTTTTGTTCCAGGCAGGTTACCTTGTAAATTCCATGGAGACGTTCTTGTTTTTTTCTGGGCAGGTTACCATGAAGGAATAATTGGTCACAACACTAGAAAAACGTTTTTTGTGCTTCTTATTCTTGTTCCAAGAAAGTCACAGGTGATAGATACAAGAAAGAGATATAGTGACGGTTGTACTTGTTCATGTTCTTATTCTTGTTCTTGTTCCAAGCAAGTCACAGGTGATATCCCTGAGAGGGAGCTATAGTGACAGTTGCAGGAGGCAACATATTAGATGATATCTAGTTTGAGACATGGATCAAACTATCCAGACAAGAAGTTGTATACATGACAGTATACATCCATGTACCGAAGAAAGAGACGACAAAATTAGAACCTTCTGGAAATAATGGTACTTTTATGGGATATAGAGTGTCTCATATGGAGACTGATTGTGAGGAGCAGAAGGCTCTGATGGATGACCACACAGTTCCCTCTAGTCCAAATATTCATCCTTCAGACTATCAGGAGGAGTCAATAGAGCCAGCAGGGCCAATGGGTCTACCTAGAGATGTTACAGTGACCAGGAGGAGGCTTGCATGGCTTTGTGACACCTTGCTGGATGTAATGAGGCATGCATCTCCCTATAATACTTTTAGGGAGAGAAAACGACCTCAAATATTCTTGAGTTATATGGCATTGATGAGACACATCATGAGGAGGAGAAGATATCTCCACCAGTGGTGAGACAAGTGGACCCCCAAATACCAGCTCAGAAGGAGCCATATTTCAAAGGGAATCATCCCTCAAGATCTAGTAGGGAGGAGAAGCCCCCTAGGACAGTTCATAAGAGATCAGACTTCATAGGAAGTCAGCAGATGGCTATAGAGATTGTATAGACTTAGAGGGAGTCAAGCTTCAGAGGGAGCATGCGGATTCAAATTGAGCTTGATCTCAGAGAGATTCAGTTGACTTGGAGTAAGATTTGATTATTCAGAGTGAGTTTCCCCTCAGATTTAGGTGGGAGAGAGACATCTTCCAGAACTAACAGACAGGTGCCATGAGTTGAGGAGGCCTCTAGGAGATGTGAGATATCCTGGGAGGATACACTTGTTTTAGTAGAATTTTCTACAGTTACAAAGGGGACGACTGAGATATGGATTTTGTCTCAGTCATGGAGGGAGCAACAAGTGAGGCAGACTAGACAGTAGGACTTACTCCAATGACAGAGGGAGTTGGCCTCAAAGTTCAAAGTGGAGGATCTTGACCATATGTAATATTTCTTGGGATCAGAGGTGTGACAGAGATCAGATGAGATCTTCCTCAGACAGGGGGTACTAATGACGTTCGATATGATGGACTGCAAGTCCATGGCTACACCTATGGAGACAAATCTGAAGAAGTTGATTGATTCTGCTTCATATTCATATTTGGTGGATCCCACGATGTACAGGCAATTGATTGGATTCTTGATGTATCTGGTGAACACCATGTTAGATATTTTCTTTGGAGTGAGCACCTTGCGCCATTTTATGGTAGAGTTGAGATGCTACCATTAGGTTGCAACAAAGCATGTGTTGAGGTACCTACATGGTTTTTATAGCTCAAAATGTCATTGTTATGCATTTCTGATGTTGGCCTACTCATTCACACATATGCCAGCCATTTTTGTTGGAGTTCCTTTTAAAAAAATCATTTTTTGTATGGTGTACGCACCCTAATACATATGTAAAGCACGTACATATGCTAGCTATATACCTGAAAGCCTGGGTATACTCTAAAAAATTGCAAAAAATAATAAATTCTACGCTTTTCGACGAAGTTTACAGGATATTTTGGGTTGCACAACCATTTTACCTCTTGTATCCCTTCTGACAACCGAATAACCATCATTTCCTCATATAAAAAGGGCCCTAGGGGGGTCTTTTGGACATATGAAAGAGAAGGAAAGTGAACTCTACCAAAATTTATCCCTTGTATTCCAAGCCTTTTTGCATCCTACTCTGAGTTTCATCCTCATCATTCCCTACCATTCATCCTCCTTATACAATCCATCAATTTTCCCTATATTGGTATGTTGGTTGTGAGGATAACATATTGGGAATAGTGCACTTGGAGTCAAAGTAGAGGAACCCAGGCGAGGTTCGTGAAGCGACATCGACAATATTCAAGTTGTAACTTCAAATATTGTTGCTAATAAAAGGGAAATCTTATTGTCCTAGATCTATGTGTCTTTATGTATACATTTATAAATGGTTTTCATGAATATCTAGACATTTAGATGATCTTGAAAGTTTTTCATATGTTGTTATAGTTTGTTCTGTGAAGTTGTTTCAGGTCGGCTTTGGGAGGAGGCCTGCAATCTTGGAACAGACAACGACAGGAAGGGATCTACGACAGATGGAAGGACTTAATGTACATATTTCGATATTCTCTCCATTCCCTTAATTATCGTTAGGTCTTATTGTATTTGGGTAGCATAGAAGCTCTTCTATTTTTTAAGGTGTCAAGGCTCTACCTAGTCGCTAGACCCGGATTAGGGGGATTTTTCCCCATAGAAGAATTGGCGACTCCATTGGGAAGTCTCTCTAGGGTATTTTTAGGAGATTATTTTTAGCTTGAATTCCTATTGTTTTATGTGATTTCTGAGTCTTTAAGAGTCTCTAGTCACCTTGCAAGTGTTTCCAATTTTCCTAATCTAGATGATAACTATGAACTTTATCTCTTTTTTGAGTTTGTTCAGCATTATACGTGCCATGTTCTATACCCATCACTCATGCATGTGTGCTCTAATTTATCCCAGCATGTGTACTCCACAGTCTGTCTATGCACAGCACGTGTAACTGTTCTTTTGAAAAAAAATTCAAAAAAAAAAAATTGCTTCTAGGAAACCTTTGGTCTCTCAGGTCCTCCTGAATACCAGAGACCTCTGTTAACTATGGTTGAGAGAATTTAAGTCTCATATTGTCTATGAAGCTGTAAATAAATCATCTTGTATAGTTTTCTTTGTCTATTTCTGTCTTTTATCAAGGTAGAAGGTAGGATTTTAAGCTTTAGGTTCTCCTTTGGATTCTGGTGAATCCCTGCTTTCTCGCAGTGGCTTAGGACCTGAGTCAGTCTCTTGGTTGTTCCCCTTCTCTCTTGGTATGCTTTGAAAAGAAAAATGTTTGTTTAGTTGTTTTCATTTCATAAGCATATAAAAAAAAATTCAAAAAAAATTGCAGTTAAGCGTAAACTTTTTCTTATCCCTTTCCCTTGTATTCATTTTGAAAAAAAAAGAAAAAGAATTTTCTTAACTACACTTGCATGTTATGTTTGGTTGTAGTATCTTAGGTTGTGTTTATAAATGAAAAGAGTTCTCAACCCAAAGTTTCTTCTTATCTTCTTCCTTGAAATTTTAAGTTGTTGCATTGCAGTTGGAACAAAAAATCACTCTAGGATAGATTGCATATTAGGATCTTGGTCTTTATTTTGAAAAGTTTGCACCTTGAAAGTTAAAAGATACAAATCTTCATTTGTAGGATGTAGTTTGATTTCATTTGCATTTAAAGCACAATGTTCTAAAATCTCATTAACTCTTCTCTTTTGTCTCTCAACTAACATCATGAGTTTCACTACTGCACCCCTGAGCAATCAAGCCACTAAAATTAACACTTAATGATTAAAATCAATTAGAATTTTGCGTGTATAGGGTACACCAATTAGAATAAGCTTTAGGGCCTTAGATTAGGTTTGGAGAGGAAACTCTTCAAGGCCAATAAATAAACTTAAGAGTCTGAGATAGGGAGTGTTGAAGTCTAGTGTCGTAAAACTTAGCCAGGACCCCACTCTAACACAGGGTCTAAACATGAGGTCGCTTGAGGAAAGGAAGAGGAGATAACCCCTCCAATATTGGACCAAACATAGTGGGGATTGTATTTGAGGGTCATTCTTCAGATTCTAGTGTCTGCATATGAATATGGATCTTCGTGGAGCTCGAATCCATTCGGTATCCTTAGTTGTCTTTTGGACCATTTTCTTTCGGTACCCTTGAAAGGATTTAGACATAGTTATCCTGCTCATACAATCTGCCCGATTGTCAACTATACTTGCCTAGTGACTGACTACGAGTTGGAAACCTTGTTTCCTCTTACATGGATTCACACATGTAATTGTGGGGGTATACCATGGTACCTAGGACAGATGTTAGATCATGCTTCAAAGAGTATACCCAGAGGGTTTTTCCATGTTCGAGTTACACTTGCATCGGTAAGTTGCTCTAGTGTTGGTTGGTGTAATTGTTCTTCCTGGCCTTCTATCGATTGCTTGATTTATCTTTAGGGACTTTGTAGTGTGTGATATGTGATTCTCCCTAGCTTTACCTTGGAGTGTTGGTTGATCATTTCATAAAGTGGAAGATCAATAGCTTTGTCATTCGCGTAGGCTCCAAGGCCTTCTGTCGATAACTTTGGAGCCACCACCACCACCGTTGAGGTGAAGGTTAGATCAAGAAGGTTCTTTCGAAGCTAATAGGCCATAATAATTTGTGTTTGATCTTATTCCTAGAGAAGACATTCTTGCACCGGAGGAGACTAGGGTTTCTGACCTCGAAGTTGAACGATTCAGGCTCGCAAACCCTCTGATCACTTATCTTTCAGCGCCAATCCTTGTTTAGATAGTCCCTCTAAGGTGACTACTCTTGATCATCATCTTTTTAGGCGATTGGCTATGGAGGCAAATAATTCTACTTCTATTGGGATTCCTCATACTCCCATCTCAACCGCAGGTGGAGGGTGTGCCATGCCCGTCCCTCCCCC
>JASDQU010437380.1:31129-52827 GCA_032191745.1 Picea mariana | reverse complement strand
ATGCAACAATCAACAAGGAATTTGTTGAAGAATCATAGAGCTAAGAAAATACAGATTTGGAATGAAAATATATTGGATTTGGGTTGGCATCTACAAAAATTGAAACGTTCATTGCCCAAATGAGCTACAACAACTTGTTTATAGGCTTGAATTGCATTAACAAATTCATGGATCTATCATCGTCGACATTGTTTGATACATGGGATATGAATGAGCTCTTGGAAGAGGATGCACAGTCAATGGGAATTCAGGAAGCTAATCATGTTGTTGAAGACAATGATTCATATTGCATCATTGACAATGATCTATCGATGTGTCATAAAGAAAAATCTGTAGGAGATGTCCATTCTCACAAGGTACATGGCAAGTCTTAATACAATCCCTATACACTCTTCTCATGCAGGATTCTTTGATCACTAGCCTAAATTCACAATCAATCCTAAAAAGAAACAAGAAATACACAAATTCATATCCACCAATAGTTTTATCCTTATGTAACATGAAAAGAGCAACCAAGATCATAATTATGTTCTTGTGGAACTTTTGCTTAACATATTGCACATCTAAATATAATATGAAATTATAACTTAAATTCTTAAAAAAATAGAATTTCATTCTTGATATATATATGAGAGAGAGAGAGAGAGAGAGAGAGAGAGAGAGAGAGAGAGAGAGATTTTGGAAAGTGGGAACGTTGGGATTCCCCCAAATTTGTAGGAAATGTCAAGTTGGGAGCTGCAATATTATATATTTAAAAATTACCAAAAAAAAATTAGATTACAATAATAATAATAATAATAATAATAATAATCTATTTTTAAGGTCACGACCAAGCCATCACACCAAATTGGTGTATGAGACCTCCTTGTTTGTGGGACAAGGGACCCCCTTCCCCCAACGATTTGACTGGTAAAGTCTACAAAGGTATACTATCCAGATAATGATGCATTTTAAATTTTATTTCAATAAAATTGAAGGTCAATCCAGGAAAACTTTGCTCCTACTTCTACTGGAACAACTACAATATTGAAATTACTAATTTAATTTGTGCTAATATTTATATGAATATATTTAACACAATATTGAAACTTTAATATCCATAAAGATTCTATTAGTAAATGAGAAAAAAAAAACACATATATAAAATTTTAGCATCTTTTTAAAATTAAACTTTACATATATAAACTTCAAACATCTTTGTAAATTTGAAGCATTATTCTTGTTTTGATTGGAAAAAGCTAAATAGTACTACTCTTGTTATATGAAGATACAATAAAAGTCAATGATATGGTTGGTCGATAACAACAACAAACTAAAGCAAAGGTTTGTCATGGACAAGGATGTATAGTCTGAACTTGAATAAAAACATACATGCATTAAAAGTTTTTCATATCCACAAAGTATTTTTATTTAAATAATTTGTGAAATAATATTTAAATGTAGTTTAGTATTTGTTTTATAGTGATATTTTGAATAAATATAATAAAACTATTTGTAATAAATTATGTGTTTGTAATAATGGAATAAAAATATTTACATTTTAATTTAATAATATCTAAAATTGGTACTTATTAATACCAAAAATTATAAATATAATTTTAATTTAAAACTCTTTATTTTGAAAATGTTTTATGAAACTCCCATTTCTTTGATATTGAAACTCCCAAATTCTTTCTTATATATATATATATACTCACTCCTTCCCATATTCCTTCCTGTAATCCATCCCATTCATGTAACCTTACGTAATCCAACCCATACTTAAAAATAGGAAAAATCAATTCTTATATAATATTAACCTAATCTACTCCTCACCCCTTCTCACCTTCCTTCACGCAACCTTACTTAATCCAACCAATAATAGTTAGAGAAATCAAGATTTTATTACCTAATCCATCCCATACTTAAAAATAGGAAAAATCAATTCTTATATAATATTAACCTAAACTACTCCTCACCCGTTCTCACCTTACTTCGTAAGCAACCTTACTTAATCCAACCAATAGTTAGAGAAATCAAGCTTGTGGTTTGACTCTTGTGCAACGCTTTACTTAACATATTACACATTAAACACAATCCCTCCTTCCCAAGGTGCATTATCATCATCCCTGTGCACTTTCACAACATATTAAATTTAATTTTAATGTTCAATACAAAGTCTAAAACCTTTGACTAAATATGGTTAGGTGTTAGATTTGAATTAAAACTTTTGATACTTTACCTTTTTATTGGTTGTGACCTTTTAAATTTAAAAATAATTTTTTTACTTTTGTTATAATTTAAAAAAATATATATATGTTATAATATTTGTTTTAATAATATATCAATTGATTTATTTTTTTCTTTTCTTGAAAATGGCAAAATCAATTATAATTCACTTTTCAATTCGTAATAAGGTTGTCATTATTAAATTCTTTGAATGTTGGGTGACTATCAAATTACTCCTTCATCTATAAGGAGGTAGACTATAATTCTTAGTGAACTTTTTTAGATGTTAGACCATCAACTAACATTTAAGATGAGTTATTAACTATTCAAAAGCAATTTTAAATCTTATTTTATGATCAAAGACAATTTTAAGTTAAATTATATTTACAAGAAAATCAATATCTCTTATATTAATAATACATTTAAATCTTATTTTAACTATAAATAAATAAACGTTTAATAAAAAAAAATTCAAAATATAATAAAAAATTAAGATAACATGAAAAAGTCTAATTATAATTATAACTAATTTGCTTAACAATATATTCAATACAATTGTAACTATTTTTTCATAGCACTAAGTATATAAATAAAATATTATTTTTAAATGAGTATATATATATATATATATATATATATATATATATATATATATATTTCAAAACATAAATTTTATTGATTCGGTTGATGGTAATGATGATGATAATGATGACGATGAAAGCCCACTGAGACCAATTGATCTATGGGATCAATAAGAGATTACTTCAATTTCTTTAAAATTGTATTTGTATGCTCAAAAAGTATTGAGAGAAGCATTCCAAGATCACCATAATTTTGATGTTGGGAGGTTAGGAAGGTCCGTAATGTGACATATATTTTTAAATTGGGATATAATATGGGTATTGGCAGGGCAATCCAAGAGAAAGTGTTTTTTATCTTCTACTTGCTTAGTGTCACACACACAAACACACATATAAACTTATTTCAAAGCAGAAATTTTATTTTTAAGCCGAAAGGCCCCTTCTACAATTCAGTATGAGGGAGGATAACTCTATATAGAGAGAAAGATATCAAATACCTAAAAGTAAAAAAATTCTTGTTTTGTTGATAGATGTTTTCTACTTCCCAAAATGATGGAGATGGGTAATTCATTCAATGCTTAATATTATGGAGTTAGCATGTGGCATTTTGATTAAAACATTTGAATGGTGGGTTGAGTATGAGGGAGATGTGCAATTCTTTTTGTGCTCAACATAGAATTGACAAGTGACACATATATACAAGCAATCCCCAAAAATATGGATCTTTAATATATGGACCAAAGTTAAAATATATATAGAGAGAGAAAGAGTAAATCCATCTTAACTCTAATCATGTGTTGAGAAACATCAAATCTTTAAAGATACAAACATTTCCTCAAATTTTATACTCTAAAAAAATTGTTTCTTAAAATTTTTTCACTACATCTACACTAATTTATTTAAAATATATATATTATTTATCTTAATATAAAAACAAATTTGATTTTACAAAAATTTAAAAATTTATTAATATAAAATTTAAAATTATTATAACAAATTAACAATACATTCATTAAAAACTCAATATATCATTTTCTAAGAAATGAAATATCACTTTGTAAAAACCCAATATATCACTTTCTAAGAATCGAAATATCACTTTGTAAGAGTGAAAAGCGAATGAAAGAATGTAACTTTCAATCTCACACAACTCATTCAATTAAATCCAATTAATTATGATTTTTTGCATGAAATAATTTTTATTAATCTCCATAACAAAATATATATATATATATATTAAATTTTCCAATCACTTATATAACCACATAATGTACCTCAAAATTTCAAATTTTAAGGCTTGGTCGCAACTATACATCATAACCCCAACCATAGTTACACACCTCACATAACTCGCTTCTTGGACGAAAAGTCCCCAGGGTGATTTTTGACTCCGTACATAAAGAGTTAGAACAATGGAGGAGTTGGTATTTGATGGCGGAGATATAAGAGAGTCAACGCACCTTGTTGACCCAAGTGATCCTTGGCATTCCACAAGTTGTTAATCATTTGTTTCCCAAAACCAAGTTGGAAAATATCACACTTTTTTGTAGCTATCCACGTTTCTATATGGCGTGGAAAGAAGGTAAATTATATATAATTTTAATCCTCGTAGCATAAGGGAGTAACCATAACTTTGTTATTTTTTTGGAAAACACCTTAGGTATTTAGCTAGTTAAATAATCATGGGAATACTTAAGTTATATATATATAGAGATAGATAGAGAGGTGTGTGTCAAGTATATATACACATATTTGACACATTATATATATAAAGTTTTTTAAAAAGAAAATTTCTTTAGTAAATATAATTAATTACAACCCTTTTGGACTCATTAACTGTATAATCCATAATATTGATTTAAAATCCAAAATCTCATCATATAACCTGAGAAGCATATAAAAAAAAACAAAAAGATTACATTTTCAATGGATTAAAGGTTTAGATACATAATCAAGAACCCGAAAAAGAAATTAGCAAAATTCTGATAGAAAAACGTATTGTTAATAGATTTAGATGTAATCTCTCTGACCCTCAATGTCATTTTCCACATTGTAAAAAATGATCACGCCTTCGGGTTCCATAATGGACTTCTTTGAGAGAAGGTTCGCCTCATTGTTGTGTGCCCTATAGATGTGGTGAAAACTAACATCCTGAAAAAAATTGATAAGGCCCAGAGCTTTCTCTTTCCAACCTTCAATGGCGCAAGCTTGCAGTCTGCCTTTCTTGTTTAACCAGTCTATAACCACCTTTGAATCTCCAAGGAGCTACAAGTTTGTATAAGAAAGGTGAAGTTCCATAGTCAAAGACGCCCAAACGCGTAAGAGCTCCACTTTTGAATCAGTGCCATGTCCACAGTTTAAAAGCCATTTTGTAACAATGGGGCCTTGTGTTTTTAGAAAACCACCTGCTCCACAAAAAGTTCCATTTGAGTTGGTCGCACCATCAAAACATCCAAAGGTGAAACCTTCGCGAAGAGTGAAGTCACAGGGACGAGTTTGTAGCGGTTTTTGAATGTCATATTTCCATTGAAGAGCGCTCACAATTTTTATAATCACCCAACTGACAAAAGGAGTAGAAGCCTAAAAAATAGTTGTGTTTCTCTCTAGCTATATAACCCAACAGGTGAGCGTCGGAAGGTAGGGGATGCTTGAATTTTCTGAAACCCACAGATTATATCAATCCGGCAGGGAAGAGCCCTTCCATATATCCTTAAGGAGTAGAATTGTTTTTAATCTCTGCCAAATGGAGGAGGTGAAATGACAAGAGATAAAAAGATGTTTTATGTCTTCTGTAGATGAATTACAAAGAGTACAACGACTCGGACCTGCCCAACCTTTCCGCTGGAGTGTCTCCCAAGTGTGGATCTTCCCCTCGATGGCCAACCACGTAAATAATTTGATCTTTTGTTGTATTGGCCATTTCCAAAGACCATGCCTCCAACCTGAAATGATGTTGTTGTCCTGTGTATTATATAAATCCAAATAAACATTTTTTTTTGTTATTTTACCAAAGTGATCTCCTCCCGTCCACATCAGACTGTCGTTTTTGTTTCCAATGAAGACACTGGCGCTATTAAGAGCAATCCTGAAACGTTCCCATTCTCTTTCCATTGGCCCAGATAGGTGCAACTCTGAATAACTAAACCATGTAGGCGAGAGTCTGAAACCAGCCTCCCTATTCCAAGCCGGTGAGAGAGTGTAGATTTTTTTTTTATTTAAGACTATAATCAATTCCAGAGAAAGGAAGGATCTGTCCTCCAGCCCCATAATTTTATCAATTCCGATTGTCACAAGATGTCTAGTCCCCAGAAGCCAGCTAAGCCAATGGGTAATCAAGCGCATAGATTTTAAAAGATAGCCCCATATCTTGGAAACTGACGATGTAATAAAGATGGGGGATCTGAGCCAATTTATAACTGTGTGGGGGGAGAGGTACTTGTCCTTTATAACATCATGCCATATACCCACGCCCATAAGAACCCTCCAAAGTGTATTAGCAGCTAGGGAAATGTTGAAAAGAGAGATGTTCCGGAAGCCTTAACCTCCATGGCTCTTTGGTTTAGCCAATGACATCCAATTGCACAAGTGTAGGTGAGGAACATTGTTATTCCCTCTCTAGAGGAAATTATACATGAGACTCTTGATCTTATTTAACACAAAACAAGGGATGACAACTAAAGACAAGGGATGACAGCTAAAGACAACCAGTACACTAGTAATCTTTTTGGAGTTGATTTAACTAAAGTGAAGCGGCCACCTAGGAACAGCCACCTGTTACACCACAAATCAATTTTATTTTCTAGTTTAGACAAAATCTAGTCTCAGTTTGAATTTCTATGGGGCCTAGTCGACATATGGAAACCGAGATATCTGAAACCTGTGTGTAAAGAGGAAAAACTATATGGAAGAATATCTCGAAACGGAGCAACTTCAGATTCAGTTAATCCGACAAAAAGAGCGCTGGACTTTTGAACATTTACCTTTAAACCCGAAGCTATGTAGAAAAAATTGATGATCTCTTCAATTTCTATCCACTCATTTAAAGAAGCGTTTGTCATAATCAAAATATCATCCACAAAAAAAGATGTGAATAATCCTCATCATCCTCGACACTTTTATACCTGTGATCTTCCCTATTGCCTTACTATCTTTTAGGAGTAAACTAAGACCTTCTAACAAAAGGATGAATAATAACGGGGACAAACGACAGCCTTGACGTGGGCCCCTGTCGCTCTTGAAGAAATCGGTTGGTTCCCCGTTCACTAAGACTGCAAAAGAAGAAGAGGTAATACAACTCATCCAGTTGAAAACTTGACTATCAAAACCTGTCTGTATCAAAATCAGCCTCATAGTATCCCAATTAACACAGTCATAGGCCTTTTGTAAGTCCAGTTTTAGGATTATAGATTTGTATTTTTTCTTTTTGATGCTATGCAGACATTCGTGTGCAGTACCAATGGTGTCTTGTATCTGTCGGCCTTTGAGAAACCCGAGTTGTTCTGTAGAGATGAAACTGGAAAGGATGGGTTTGATACGGTTTGCGATTATTTTTTAAAATAATTTATAAACAAGATTGCAAATAGAGATGGGCTTGTAGTCATTGAAGGTGGACGGTTTGTTAGATTTTGGAATGAACACAATGAAAGTAGAGTTGATCCCGCTAATAATCCGTCCCTTTGTTCTAGATTTGTAACATCCCCGGCCCTCCAGAGATCAGGTAAGGATACCACGGGGAATATACACTTATATGATATATATATATGCATTTTAATGAATTTAAAACACTTAATCATGATAAGCACAGAATTGCAGTTACCAGTTCAGAATCAATGGAACTAACCGTAATTCATATATGCAACAGGATACATGATAACATTCAAGCATCACAAAACATGCATAAAATACATAATTAAGCACAACAATGATACTTATCTTTTAGCTGGAGTAAATCCACCAACTGCGTGTAGACCTTCCACGAACCTCCCAGCCTTAAACCGCGATGCTCATCACTCTCAGCAGTAGGTCACCCCTGAGCTGGGACTAAACTCCACCGGGCAAGGGAATTCTAGGCTTGGCAAGGACAACAAGGAAGTCGCACAAAGAAACAGAAAGGATTTTTTATCCCAGGAGCCACTTACGCCCACAACCCACAGAACCTCATTCCCCACACGCTTGATCCACCCCAGGAGGATATACCTTCACTAATACAAGTCGATCGGTTAGTACCCCTCCCTTACCTTGGGCTTCAGCAACAGGCTGGACCAGAAGTCTCAGAGTACTGTAGCTGCTACGGGACTCCCTTCCAAGAGAACTCACTTCCCAGCAAACTCTATCACCTGGGAGAGTTGCTCATAGGCCTGACAACCTGCCTCTTCAACCAGTCCTCGACTCAGCTACAACCGGGTACGTGTGACAACAACAAAAACAACAACAACAACAACAACAACAACAACAACAACAGGGAAAAATGATTATGGACACCCAAAAGGAAACAACCTAACGCTAAGTCACAACATGGCTCAGGCGACTACAATTGCGTCGGGCCTCACAGTAAGCAGCACAGGACGACTTCACGATTTCTGTTTTCAGAGATGCATGAGGGTATGCAGAGGTCAGACGATGAAGGTCTCGGGTTCCGTCGGAGGATGGGAGAATGGATAGGACGAACTCAAGCGAAGGATGGTAGAATGACCAACGAACCCCCAACACAGCTGACGCTTAAGCTTTTAACTACATGAGCCCAGGTCGACACTTGTCTTCCTGGAGCTGCATGCGCTCCATTTAGCCTACGTCCCCTTTCCAGGAACTTAGGATAACAAAAACATATCATGTCCACCTTAGTCTTCGGGAATTAATATTAAAATATTATTCCTCTAGAGGTAAGACCCCTAGCTTAGCCCCTAGGCCCACATACTTAGCCCCCTCCCTTGCCCAACCTTGTGGAAGCTTAGTCCCCCATCATTCTTTCTTTGTGGTCGGTCTACATGCAACGATGTTTTTATATTAACAAAGTGCATAATTACATGTACAAAACAGGCTCCTGGCCTTTAACACCTAGGCTCTCCGGCCTACTTGCACATAAGCTTACCAACTTACAATTTCTCAGCTCACCAACCTACAAAACATGTTTACAATACATAGATATATCTAGGGCTCGTCCTTGGGGTATTACAATCCCCTCCTCTTAGTTTTGCACTGTCCTCAGTGCAACTTACACATATATAATTCAAACATTCTTCAAAAGCTCCAAGCTTCTGCTATTGGAAGCCCATTATTTAGCTTTACTTTCAAGTACCAATTATGGTATCCATACTGCAGTTGAAACTCAATTTCTCTATTCCATAGAGTTGCTTCAGGAAAGCATTCAGCTTATTGTTCCTTGTTACATGCTTCAATTAAACCTCATTGAAAGCACCGAATGGCTGTAGATCCACGATGTTCCATCCATTGATAAAATCTCAACAATGCTATGACTCCACAGACGTAAACACTCTGCTCATACACCTATTCATTCAGAATCAACATTAGAACATACATGCAATATATATACAGTCAATTCTAATAACATTATAACCTGTATACGAATTACGAGATACATAGCATACAATGAATAGAGAATTGATACTTATCTTCTGATTGAGAAGACTTCCATATCAACATGGTCTAGGCCAAGGTACCAAACCTCAACAGCATTCCAACAAACGGTCTCTCTTCCCCACATGCTTGTCCCACCCCAGAAGTGTGCAGCTTGACTGTCACACAGTCCATCGACTGTTACACCTCCTTTTCCTTGGGCTTCAGCAACAGGTCAGACCAGAAGTCTTAGAGCACTGTGGCTTGAGGAGTTCCAACTGCCCTCAGAGGTCTCCAATCGACATCTTCCTCGAGCTACTCTTTGTAGTCAACATTCTAAATTTTATCAACATCATATCATCTGCATCACCCACATGCAGTTATCATGAGAGAACATAAAACAATTCATTTAGGAACTCCAACTTAGTTCAAAAAGGAATTCAACTTTTTCCCCAAAACATGAAATTCCATTTCATAATTCTTCTTGGTTGTTGCCATATTAGGAATGCAACCTTCCTTGTGGTTTTCCAC
Source organism: Picea mariana (assembly GCA_032191745.1). Taxonomy (NCBI): domain Eukaryota; kingdom Viridiplantae; phylum Streptophyta; class Pinopsida; order Pinales; family Pinaceae; genus Picea; species Picea mariana. The sequence continues at coordinate 42,934 of JASDQU010437380.1, read as the reverse complement.
AAGCACCAAACTGCATACCATTTTCATGCAAGGCTTCATCTTTCATACTGCCAACAATTGTCAGTATTTCATGTACATCATAATTCAATTGCAATATGTACAAAATCTTATGTAGTGATCTTATAATTTTCTGCACCTAGTAATTCAATCAAAATTACCCAACAATTAATAAACTAGAACGACTCGTCATTCTATGCATATGCATGTTCACAATAATATCTGTAAGTTCATTACTTCTTTTTCTGAACAAGAAAATTTCCTGTAGTCAATGCTCATGTGACTACTTGACTTGCAACTTTCCTGTTGCAATGTCTAACACCTCCCTGAAATGTCCTCAACTTCATGAGTTAACAACATTTCAGTTGTTAGTAACAATTATTTCCATGCAATAATATATATGCATGTACTGACAAAACACATTCAATCATTGCATTTAGTATAAAATTATGTCACTTGTTATGCATGCGTGCAATTCTCAATGCATAATTAATTAGTGCACCTTGCATTGGATTACATAATGCTCTTTATCTCAGTCATGTATATCACCATCCATAAGTTGGAATTTGGGCCAATGTGTTGACACATTCTCCACACACTTCCTATTGTCTTCCCAATTAATTGGATGCCTTCCTTTTCAACCTGAACACTACACCAAGATTATAATTTGTGGTGTTCATTAGTGTTAGCAAAAAGGTTACAGTCCAAGTTTTATTTAAAGGTATGAAGCTTTTAGTACTTGTGTGGATCATAACCTTTCCATATCCATACCTTGCCATATCCAACCATGTCTTGGTCTCATACATGACTAGCTTACTGGAATTCATTCCTATAACAAGTTCTTATCTTTTAATTCTTTGGTTATTACCCCATAACCAAATTAACATGACATTCTACTATGTCAGTGTGTGCATTTAGAAGCTAAAAGATTTGAATTAATACAGGACTCCAGTCTTTACCACATCCAGTGGTATGCATTCAATAATATAATCATGTGATTTTATAAAATAACTTTGGTTGAGGAAATTCTTACCTAAATTTCCTTTCAGCAATTATGCAAAAACAATAATAAAAAACTCATACCTGCATGACTGCCATTAATAAATTTTATACTACCTAAATGTCTGATGGCAGTAGAATATTTCATGCTTCTTTTATCAAACTTATAACCAACACTTCAGCTCTCTGTTGCTTCCCTCCTTATGCAACAACATCACCAACAACACTTGCAAACATGTAAGCACTCTTTCCTCTGACTGGCCCAAAAAGTCGCAACAGACTTGCTGCCACATAAATTGCAGCAACTTCTTTCTCCCTATAAAAAATTTCCTTGTTGATCCTAGAAGTCTACAATTCTTCCTGGATTCTTGAATCTTCTTGTGCTCTCATTGTAGTCACTGTACATGACTATTTCTATCCTGAGCACTTTTGACGTAGTGCCCCTACCTCATTGGGGTCTGCTGACCTCTCGGTCAAAAGATCTTTCAATCTTTTGAGTCGAATTGAATCTTCGGGCTCGTGATTGAACCCAAAACAATTATACACAGGCCCCCTTTTCTCCTTTAAGCGCAGGTCCTATCAGACCCGCAAGCTATTCCTACACGTTTCCAAAACTCCAAGTTTCAGGCGCTAGCCCCTTTTCATTAGCCCTTTCCTTCATATGACCCTAGGATATGATCTCATGGAAAACTTTGATTGTGGGCGTGGGCAAGAGTGGTTTTAGGCCAACCCGCTTTTCACCCCGCAATTCACCTCCAGCTGCCACGCATCACTTGTTAAAACCGTGGTATAAATTGCAGCCCGCTCTTAGATTTTTAACATCCGAGCAAGTTCTGGCCTCGCAATCCAACTCGTCCGTCGACCTCCAATTCCTTGGCGATGATCCATGATCAATGGCTGCTATATATCCTCCCTTTTATACCTTCTTTCCTCCTTCCACACATGATCCCATATCTACACAATCTGTTGACACGTAGCTCCCTTCTAAATCAACGACTATGGTTGATTCCGGCTCTCCGGCCCTCAGGAGTTTCAACTCTCAACTATATGTTTTTCCACGTATGACGATATTCTAGAGTGGAAGATATATTGACACATGTCCTCAACAATGGGAAGGTTCTGATGAACTCCGACTCTTCGGCCTTCGGGAGTTCTCACGTCTCCACACACACAAATCTCCAGAGTGAATTTCCTCGGAGTGACAGATCTTCTACCACGCGTCCTCTCCAAATCAACGACCCTAATTCTCTTCAGGACTTCGACTCTTTCCAACCAATAACAAATCAACGGTCCTTCAACCTCCTCCTCGATCAACGATCGAGATCTCCTTTGGGACTTCGGCGCTTTCATCCTCTGCTTTCCTCCGGAGTGCTCCGTACCCATAGTTCCAAATCTGGCACCACACGTCCACTTTCAGATCAACGATCAAGATTTACTTTGTATTTTTCTCCTCCTCCTTGTCCACAAACTTTCGAAGTTGTGGATCTTACACGACCTGTCCTCCTTGACGATGGATGGTCCCAAATCACTTCAGGACTTTGACAAGTCCACTTATCCTGCGCACACAAGGGTTAAGTCTTGTGTGCTTACCTCCGGATCCAACAGTTGTTGGTCCTTCGCGTTCAGACCTAATGAATGGGATCTGTTCCTCTCCTCTACGCTTCCTTTGTTCTGTTGGACGCTGATCCAACAGTCCAGGCTCCTCCCCACAACCGATCTAACGACTGTTGTTGCTCCTCCTCTTGAGATTTTGACTTCTTCCACCCTGGAATATTTTGTCAGTGTTCAAAGGCTTCGGCCTTTGACCTTTCTCCTGCGAGTCTGCCTCCTGGATCTCGTCTTTGCTCTCGTAAGATTTATCTCTTCTGAGCTTTAGGACTTAGAATGAGTCTGTCTCCCACGCACTCCTTGCATTATCTCTTCTGAGCTTTTCAATTTACTCAGTCTCCTAAGGGTCTCAGCCCTTCTATTTCCTTTCAAAGGAAAACTTCGTGCCCTCTTGGCAACTTTTTGCTCAAAGCACACCTTGCTGAGCATTTTCTATAGAGTGTTCAATAGCTCTGTGAGTATATTCCTCTGATACTCTTCTCCCTGAACTCGACAAATATTTCTCTTTGTGCACACTTGCACTCGCTCGATGCTCGCCTGGCAGAGCCCTACAGAGTTCTCAGTGACTCTATCTCTCTCTAAACTCAACATAGAGTTCTCCCTATGCACTCCTTGCACTTCTGTTGATGAAGGTTCAACGACATCTCTCCTGAGATTCTTCAAGGTTAACTTACCTCTGTCAACCCACTCCTTGTGGACAATGTGCACTAAAAAACTCAAAGAAGAGAAACAATTGAAACTTATTCAATACTTCACTAGTTTACGCATTCAAACCATGAACAACATATAACAACATAATAATGAACACAAATACATAAACACACTATATGCAGGAAAAACTGTTTTTCTATTCTCTCTGTGAGTGTCTCCTAAGCGCTCAGTGAAAATTCGATTTTTTTCTAACACTTGTTTAACTTTGTAAACACAACGTGCAATCAACCAAAATTTGTCAGGCCATCATTCCTTAACGAATCCCACAACATTCATAAACAAATCTGATTTAAGAAAACATTCAGATTTCATTTTCTTTTCGATCTCTTCTCTGCTCTGTAATAATTTTAGAGCACTAGCCCCTTTCTCTCAGTCCCCAATCCATGTGATCACGGGCCATGACCAAGCGCTAGATCACTAGGTGCTTACTTGGGCTTTCGGCTTCGAAAGATTTCAAAGCACCACACAACAATCTCTCGGAGTTCCAGATTACCGAACTTGCGACGTAGGGCGGATCAATTGTCCACATATACTCAAAATCCGATGGTTGACACTTACTATGGAACCTCAGGTGTCTGAGTTCCAAGTCTTTGGGTCTTCGGGACTTCGAAGCTTCGGAGGATCTCGCATCCACACATCCGAACTGTTAATCTCCGAACATTCCCAATCACCTTTGGTGATGTCATTATGTCACATCACTTAACGTTTTCCAATTGCAGGGGCATGCAATGGTGGTTTGGAGTAACCCGCCTTTCATCCCACAATTCTTCTGATGCTGACACGTAACCCCTCAGTGAAATCAAGGTTTGGATTGTGGGATCGCCTTGAATAATTAACTTTTGTGCGAATTGGGTCCCTGCAATTCCTCCTGGCCATTGATCTGGATGTATTGTGATCAATGCCAGTGTGGGTCCTCCGACCTTTAACTACATTACGTAACCTCAACCCCACTAGCCCTGCTCATACAGAAAGCCACATGGCAGAATACTAGTGGCTGATACGTGGCCCATTCAAATGGGTGACACACATCACATTCCAAATGCCATTTCAATCTTCCACGGTTTGGAATCCAATTACACGTGGCACACAATCCATGTGTCCACGTCACCTCCAGGTGACTTCATCATGACTCACCACTTCGGCTCTTCGGGCTTCAGAGCTTTAGACTTCCGGAGTTTCAACTACTCTATGCTCGCTTTTTCCCGGAGCGCTTTCCACCGGAGTTCACGATCTACCGATGCGTGTCTTCCTTCATGTTCAATGACTATGAGTGACTTCGGCACTTCGGGCTTCGGGAGTTTCAAACTCACAACACTTGCCTCCTCACGAAGTGCTTCCACCCGAAGTACACAATCTCTTGACCCGTGTCCTTCACAACAGACAATTGCGATCTACTTCGGCCTTCAGGACTTTGGGAGTTTGTCACACTCCACAATTGAAATCCTCCAAAGTGACTTTCCCTAAAGTCTCAGATCTGTTGACACGTGTCCCTCTTAATAAACTGTCTAGATTAACTCCAGACTTCGGAGCTTCTGAATCTTTCTCCCTTCACCACTGCGTTTGACCTTTCGACATTGGTTGATCCAATGGTCGAGCTCTTCTCCCAGATCTACGGTGTAGATCCACTTCGGGGCTTCGAAGCTTCGAGCTTCGGGATTTCTCTTATTTTGCATCAACTTCACCAAAGTCGCGAAATCTGAAGGGCTTCCAGGTTAACCCTTCTACACCCTCTCTAGATCTGACGATTGTAAGGGTTTTCCCTTCTCTTCCAAGCAAATGCTATGGTTCACATTACTCTATGGTCCAACACCACTTCTGTTGTGGTTTTACGATACCACTACTGCTCCTGAGATTCTTAACACGGCCAAGGTAACCTCTTGGCACTCAAGAACATTCCGAGGTTCGAAATTGGTTCCTCCAGACATAATTTCACTTGAACCTTGAGTCCAATGACCACTTACCCAGCCCGTCCAAGCTCCGTGTTGAAACCTTGGGTTAGAACTTGAGTTTTTTCCATTTTGACAACAACTCCTTCTGAAACTCTTGCTTCAACTTCCACTAACATGGCCCATCCAAGCTCAGTGTTGAAACCTTGCTCTGATACCATATTGTAACATCCCCAACCCTCTAGAGATCGGGTAATGCTACCACACAGAATATACCCTTATATGATATATATATGCATTTTAATGAATTTAAAACACTTAATCACGATAAACACAGAATTACAGCTACCAGTTCAAAATCAATGGAACTAACCGTAATTCATATATGCAATGGAATACATGATAACATTCAAGCATCAAAAAACATGCATAAAATACATAATTAAGCACATCAATGATTCTTATATTTTAGTTGGAGTAAATCCATCAACTGCGTGCAGACCTTCCACGAACCTCCCAGCCTTAGATCGCGTTGCTCATCACTCTCAGCAGCAGGTCACCCCTGAGCTGGGACTAAACTCCATCGGACAAGGGAATTCTAGGTTTGGCAAGGACAACAAGGAAGTTGCACAAAGCAATAGGAAGGATCTTTTATCCCAGGAGCCACTTACACCCACAACCCACTGACCCTCATTCCCCACACGCCTGCTCTACCCCAGGAGGATACACCTTCACTAATACAAGTCCATCGGCTAGTACCCCTCCCTTACCTTAGGCTTCAACAATAGGCTAGACCAGAAGTCTCAGAGTATTGTAGCTACTACGTGACTCCCTTCCAAGAGAACTCACTTCATAACAAACTCTCTCACCTGAGAGAGTTGCTCACAGGCCTGACAACCTGCCTCTTCAACCAGTCCTCGACTCAGCTACAGCCAGGTACGGGTGACAACAACAACAACAACAAAAAAAAAAACAGGGAAAAACGGTTATGGACACCCAAAAGGCAACAACCTAACGCTAAGTCGTAACACGGCTCTAGTGACTACAATTGCATCGAGCCTCACAAGAAGCAACATAGGACAACTTCATGGTTTCTATTTTCATAGATGCGTGAGGGTATGCAGAGGTTAGATGACAGAGGTATCGGGTTTAGGCGGAGGATGGGAGAATGAACAGAACGAACTCAGGCGGAGGATGGCAGAATGACCAGTGAACCCCCAATGCAGCTGACGCTTCAGCTTTTAACTGCATGAGCCCAGGTCGACACTTGTCTTCCTGGAGCTGCATGCGCTCCATTTAGCCTACGTCTCCTTTCTAGGAAGTTAGGATAAAAAAAACATATCATTTCCACCTTAGTCTTCAGGAATTAATATTAAAATATTATTCCTCTAGAGGTAGGCCCCCTAGCTTAGCCCTTAGGCCCACATACTTAGCTCCCTCCCTTGCCCAACCTTGTGGAATCTTGGTCCCCCATCACTCTTTCTTCGTGGTCGGTCTACACGCATCGATGTTTTTATATTAACAAAGTGCATAATTACATGTACAAAACAGGCTCCTAGCCTTTAACACCTAGGCTCTCCGGCCTACTTGCACATAATCTTACTAGCTTACAATTGCTCGACTCACCAGCCTACAAAACATGTTTACAATACATAGTTATAATTGGGGCTCGTCCTTGGGGTATTACAAGATTCCTCCACCATATCCAACAGATCGTTCCCCACAAGGTCAAAAAAAGTGATGAAGAACTCCACGGTCCATCCATCGGGACTTGGGCTCTTATATTTCTTAAAATAAAGAAGCACTTTCTTTAACTCTTCTAAATTGACCGGATTGGCTAGAGAGTTTGAATCTGCCTCTGTAACCATATGACGAAAGAGTCGAACCTGTTTGCATTGTTGCGCGGATAATTGTTGTCCCTGTTCTTTGAAGAAATTGTCAAAATACCTCATGACCTCTACTTTTATCTTCTCCTGGCATGTATGTTGTTGCTCAGATGAGTCCACAATTTCCCATATGTGTTTCCTATTTCTCCTAAATCTTGCGAAACGGTGAAAAAACTTTGTGTTTTGGTCGCTGCCCTTTATCCATATAGCTCTGTTGCGCTGCCTCCATAAATCTTCTTTTGATTTTAAAAGTTATTGTGTTCCTGTTCCAAGCCAATTAATAACTTTTCCTTATCTGCAGTTAGATCACCGTTGACCCGTTGAAATAAGATCTCATTAATATCAGATTTCAACTGTTCCATTTTCAACAAATTAATCTTTTTCTTTTCACTGATCCAAATCTTGGTTATATATTTTAACTCTTTTAATTTCCAGAAAATTCTATGTTGTTTTCCACCTTCAGAAAGAAACCAAGGATCCGACCAGGTCTCATGTACAAGAGAGATATATCCTTGATCCGTGAGCCAATGCGAGTTGAGCTTAAAAGGATAGGGTTTAAAACTTTCTCTGATCTCTAACTGCAAAAGAATAGGTGCATGATCGGATATAAATGGGTATTCCACCTAAGAACGATGAATACCAACTTTTGTGAGAAGCTCTTCCGATACATAGAACCTGTCTAACCGCTTAGCTATAGAGCTGGATCCTTGGTGGCGATTTCTCCATCTAGGGACGATATTGTCCAGTTTCACATCGACCATGTGATTGTTTTGAAAAATAGTTTTTAAATATTCAAATAGTGGACCTGACAGTGAGGACGCTCCCCAAATTTCACCAGGGGACATGGTGAAATTCAAATCTCCAGCTAGAATTAAAGTTTCATGCAAAAAAATTATGCTTTCCTCTACTGCTTTCCAGAAGACCCTCCGCTCCGCGCAAGGACCATATGTATTTAGAATAAGAAGCTCGCTCTTATTTGCAATGCATTGACCTGTCAATAATAAGCCACCAACGGATCGATAAGGGACCAGATTAAAGCTTACAGGGTCCCAAGCAACCATGAGCCCTCCCAAATTCCCAACAACATTTAACACACATACAACCCAAGATGGTTGGAGGCCACACATGTATGAAATCACTTTTTGTTCAAGAACCAAGGTTTCTTGAAATAATATGATGTTCGGGTGAGTCTTGTCCAAGAGGCATCTCACAGATGCAGTTTTAAGGGGGACACCCACCCCTCGAAGGTTAAGGGAAAGAATGATCATTATCTACCCTTTGCAAGGGCCTTCACTACTCTAAGTGCCCCACTGTTTGTGGAAGTTGAAGTAGAATCAGGTTGTTGTGCAGAAGAGGGAGTGACCTTCTTCCTGACACTACGGGTTTTAATGGGTGAGTATTCTATCCCCAAACCGCGTGACCAAGAAAAATCTTTCCCTGTGTCCAATACAGTCGGACGAGACATGCTAGCAGAGCCATCTAGAGGCTGTTTTTTATACAAATAATTTCCCAAATATGTCGACAGAGGGATAGTGGAGGAGTGGTCCCGCAGGTAAGACAAAAGGGCATCAAGAACCTCATTTAAAGTGGTGTCAGTTTTCGCAGATTCCTGAAAAACTTGGAAGGATGGTAGAAGAATTGAGAAGGTTAGCAGGTGAAGAGGGAGGGGGGCCAGAAGGTAGAGTGAGATTCGACGTTGGTGAGGTTTCAGAAGGAGCAGGAGATATTTCTAGAGGAGACGTCAGCCTATGAGAAACAAGAGAGGCATAGGCTGGTTGTGGCAAATTCCTTGACTCTTTTGAAATCTGTGAAAGGGTGTCTTTATTTGTCAAACCAACACTCGTCGAAAATAAATTATATATATAAAGTTATTATATAAAATTATTATAGTAGTAATAAATATATGAGAATTCATGGATTTAATTGCAAAGATGGAAAAAATGTATCATGAAGAAAATGACATTTTATGGTTTTTGAGAATCTTGGACTTGAGGAAGAGCTTGTAGACTACCCATGAGATTCCATGGAAGCCTTATTGATCTTCTTCAATGGAGGCTTAAAGGGCTTCCTGGAAGGATTTTTTTTAGTATGGGTGTGGTCTCATCCTTAAGGGAGCAATCATCTTTAAGGTTGAGCCTATCTTCTCAAACTTTGGGACAAATGCAAGGGTGGGTGTCCTCAGTGGATACGGAAAAATTGTCATAAGGACACATGTTGTCATTAATCCCAAGGGCTTGATAGTGGATGGAAGGACAAAAAGTCAAGTTGGAACTAACACCTCATTAAGGATCAATAATTGTTCTCAGTCGTAGTAATTGTCCTCAGTCGCCACTCCCTAACAATGAGTTAGTGGGAGGAAATACCTTGATGACCTTGTTTTCATTGTTTTTACTCTAGAAATTTTGATGTTCAATAAAGTCATGAAGCTTTCATGGTTAAAACCATTGTTTTTTGGTTGATAATGGAGGTATCAAAGAGTTCATAGGTGTGAAAAGACACTATTGAAGAAGTAGAGGTTGTAATTGGACTGAAAGGTAAAAACTTGCTAGTTAAAGAGGTAAAGAAGTTTTGGGAATGTGTTAAGCCATAAATGGTTAACTATAAGTTGGTGCTAGGTGACGATGTTACTATGGCCTAGGTAGTAGAGTTTTCAAATAAAACCCTAAATGGATGTTTTTACAACAAGTTTATTTCAGAGAAGAATTTTTCTAGCTAGGTTAAAAGCCATTGGAATATGTTGTCAGGCTATTTGTTGACCTTTGACATGTTGGTCAAGAGATGGATTTCCTTCCATTTTAGATTGAAGGAAGATGTAAGCATTATTGCTCAAGGTAAGTGATTTTGGGGTTCTGCATACTTATTGTTAAAGAAATGGACACTAGAGTTTGATCACAAAGTCAAATGGGTTACTAAACACCCAATGTGTGTCAAGTTGTTTGGTCTAGCATTTTAGTAATGAATTGTCAAAGCTCTCAAGGCTATCATAAACTAGCTTGGAAATTTTGTGGAGGTGGATGATTATTTTACACAGTCCATGGGCCATTTGGTTGCATGTATTTTGGTGGAGTTAGATGTGCAAAATGGTTGATAAAAGGCCATCAAAATAGAGGTGGGTAGTTGTATTTACACCTAGAGCCTAGATTATGTTGGAATTATGTTCCACTACTCCAGATGTCATGCATATGGCCACTTGGTAAAGGATTGCTTGTTGAAATTTCATGGAATTTCGTGGAGAAGGAAATATAGTGGTGTTGGGGGATTGGTGGACAAGAAAGAGGCACATCCTAAAAAGTAAGTTGAGGGGTATCATAGCCATGACCATCAAATGAGGCTAAAAGATGTTGTAGTAATACTTGCACTTGGAGGTGAAGAATGAGGCCCATATGTATTGTTAACTGGTGAGAAAGTGGTGGAATTCAAGGAGTTCAAGCGCCCACTAGAGGAGCTTCTGAAGGTAAATCTAGGGACATCACTTCAGGAGTGAGTGGAATTGAGTGCAGAGCTATCACAAGAAACTGATCATTCTAACAAGTTGTTTTCCTCTTCGAAAGATGATTTAGGAATTTCTAAAAATAGTACACTTTTGGAATCTTGGTCTATAGGCTTGAAGGGAATAAGAAATGTCCATTTAAGAAACTAAGGAAGGGAATTTTGGCTAAGGATGGGAAATCTCAGTTTGTGGGTGTACTTGATGGGAATTGAAGAGTCTCCCTTACAGAGGATGGTACACTCATCTCAAATGGGGAGGAGACTTTGGGTGAAAATGGGGTCCTACCTTCTTCTAATCCCGAAGAGAGGAACTATATTTCTAGGTCTCTTATATACCCCTTCAGATCTAGAAAGGGTACATGGTGTGTTGAGGATGGTATGGTTGAAGGGGGTTTGGGGAGAGGTAAGGGGAAGGATGGGCATATTTCAGTAAGAGGTATGAAATTGTACATCGTTTTGACCCAAAATAAAGCAGTTAGAGAAGTAATGGTAGGGAAGCAAAAAACTCTTATAGGATCCCTTAGAGTATGGAAAGCCCTAAGTAAGGGTAACCCATGTTAGTGTCCCTTAATATAAAGGGCTTGGGAAAGGCCTCTAAGAAACTATCCTTGATTAGGCTTGTGGAAATTCATATGCCTATCATTTTGATCCAAGAAACCTTGGGGAAAGAAAAAAATTGATAGAAGAGCTTTCTAAATCGTGGAAGGATTGGGTTTTTTTTTTCTATTGATGCAGTTGGGTGCTTTGGGTGGTTATTAATTGGTTGGAGGAGATGACTAATTAGATTGATGTATTCTATGTTTCTGGATTCAAGGATAAGAGTTTTCCTCTTTGTTGCGGCATTGAGGAGGTATTTTTCAATGCTAAATGTGTATGGGCTATACGAGGATAGACTTCCCTTTTGGGATAAGCTATTGAGCCAAACATTTTTAAAAGAAAGAACCCTCATTCTAGGTGGTGACCTAAATTTTACCTTTTAAAGAGAAGAAATTTGGGGGAACATTTCATGAGAAGACTCTTTGGCTAATTACTTTATTCACAAGTTTAAGGAAGTTGGTTTAGCAGTAGATGTGGAACCTATAGAGTTGTCCCCAACTTGGAGGAATTCAAGATTGGAGGAAGAGAGGATATCTAAAAGATTATACATATTTATTCTATTTGAATTTGTTTTGAATGAGTTTGAAAGGTTAGGGTCATGGATTGAGGTGGGGGGGGGACGGGGGGGGGGG
>JASDQU010437380.1:7143-18725 GCA_032191745.1 Picea mariana | reverse complement strand
CTCATGTGACTACTTGACTTGCAACTTTCCTGTTGCAATGTCTAACACCTCCCTGAAATGTCCTCAACTTCATGAGTTAACAACATTTCAGTTGTTAGTAACAATTATTTCCATGCAATAATATATATGCATGTACTGACAAAACACATTCAATCATTGCATTTAGTATAAAATTCTGTCACTTATTATGCATGAGTGCAATTCTCAATGCATAATTAATCAATGCACCTTGCATTGGATTATATAATGTTCTTTATCTCAGTCATGTATCTCACCATCCATAAGTTGGAATTCGGGCCAATGTGTTGACACATTCTCCACACACTTCCTATTGTCTTCCCAATTAATTGGATGCCTTCCTTTTCAACCCGAACACTACACCAAGATTATAATATGTGGTGTTCATTAGTGTTAGCAAAAAGGTTACAGTCCAAGTTTTATTTAAAGGTATGAAGCTTTTAGTACCTGTGTGGATCATAACCTTTCCATATCCATACCTTGCCATATCCAACCATGTCCTGGTCTCATACATGACTAGCTTACTGGCATTCATTCCTATAACAACTTCTTATCTTTTAATTCTTTGGTTATTACCCCATAACCAAATTAACATGGCATTCTACTATGTCAGTGTGTGCATTCAGAAGCTAAAAGATTTGAATTAATACAGGCCTCCAGTCTTTACCACATCCAGTGGTATGCATTCAATAATATAATCATGTGATTTTATAAAATAACTCTGGTTGAGGAAATTCTTACCTAAATTTCCTTTCAACAATTATGCAAAAAGAATAATAAAAAACTCATACCTGCATGACTGCCATTAATAAATTTTATACTACCTAAATGTCTGATGGCAGTAGAATATTCCATGCTTCTTTTATCAAACTTATAACCAACACTTCAGCTCTCTATTGCTTCCCTCCTTATGCAACAACATCACCAACAACACTTGCAAATATGTAAGCACTCTTTCCTCTCACTGACCCAACAAGTCGTAACAGACTTGCTGCCACATAAATTGCAGCAACTTCTTTCTCCCTATAAAAATTTTCCTTGTTGATCCTAGAAGTCTACAATTCTTCCCGGATTCCTGAATCTTCTTGTGCTCTCATTGTAGTCACTGTACATGACTATTTATGTCCTGAGCACTTTCGACGTAGTGCCCCTACCTCAGTGGGGTCTGCTGACCTCTCGGTCAAAGGATCTTTCAATGTTTTGAGTCGAATTGACTCTTCGGGCTCGTGATTGAACCCAAAACAATTATACACATGCCCCCTTTTCTCCTTTAGGCGCAGGTCCTGTCAAAACCGCAGGTTATTCCTACAAGTTTCAGGCACTAGCCCCTTTTCATTAGCCTTTTCCTTCATATGACCCTGGGCTATGATCTCATGGAAAACTTTGATTGCGGGTGTGGGCAAGAGTGGTTTTAGGCAAACCCACTTTTCGCCCCGCAATTCACCTCCAGCTGCCACGCATCACTTGTTAAAACCGTGGTATAAATTGCAGCCTGCTCTCAGATTTTTAACATCCGAGCAAGTTCTAGCCCTGCAATCCAGCTCGTTCGTCGACCTCCAATTCCTTGGCGATGATCCACGATCAACGACTGCTATCTATTCTCCCTTTTCTACCTTCTTTCCTCCTTCCACACGCAATCCCATATCTACACAATCTGTCGACACGTAGCTCCCTTCCAAATCAACGACTACAGTTGATTCCGGCTCTCCGGCCCTTAAGAGTTTCAACTCTCAACTATATGCTTTTCCATGTATGACAATATTCCAGAGTGGAAGATCTATTGACACATGTCCTCAACAATTGGAAGGTTCTGATGAACTCCGACTCTCTGGCCTTCGGGAGTTCTCACGTCTCCACACACACAAATCTCTGGAGTGAATTTCTCCGGAGTGATAGATCTTCTGCCACGTGTCCTCTCCAAATAAATGACTCTGATTCTCTTCAGGACTTCGACTCTTTCCAACCAAGACCAAATCAACAGTCCTTGGACCTCCTCCTCAATCAACGATTGAGATCTCCTTTGGGACTTTAGCGCTTTCATCCTCTGCTTTCCTCTGGAGTGCTTCGTACCCGGATTTCCAGATCTGGTGCCACACGTCCACTTTCATATCAACAACCAATATTTACTTTGGATTTTTCTCCTCCTCCTTGTCCACAAACTTCCGAAGTTGTGGATCTTACGCCACCTGTCCTCCTTGACGATAGACGGTCCCAAATCAATTTGGGACTTCGGGACTTTGACAAGTCCACTTATCCTATGCAAACAAGGGTTAAGTCTCATGTGCTTACCTCCAGATCCAATGGTTGTTGGTCCTTCGCGCTCAGACCTAACGGATGGGATCCGTTCCTCTCCTCTGCGCTTCCTTTGTTTTGTTGGTCGTTGATCCAACAGTTCAGGCTCTTCCCCACAACCGATCTGACGACTTTTGTTGCTCCTCCTCCTGATATTTTGACTTCTTCTGCCCTGGAATATTTTGTTAGTGTTCAAAGGCTTCAGCCTTTGACCTTTCTCCTCCGAGTCTGCCTCCTGGATCTCGTCTTCTCTCTCGTAAGCTTTATCTCTTCTGAGCTTTAGGACTTAGAATGAGTCTATCTCCCACGCACTCCTTGCGTTATCTCTTCTGATATTTTCGGTTTACTCAGTCTCCTAAGGGTCTCAGCCATTCTGTTTCCTTTCAAAGGAAAACTTTGTGCCCTCCTGGCAACCTTTTTCTCAAAGGACACCTTGCTGAGCATTTTCTACAGAGTGTTCAACAACTCTGTGAGTATCTTCCTCTGATACTCTTCTCCCTGAACTCGAAAAATATTTCTCTTTGTGCACACTTGCACTCGCTCGATGCCCACCTGGCAGATCCCTACAAAGTTCTCAGTGACTCTATCTCTCTCTGAACTCAACACAGAGTTGTCCCTATGCACTCCTTGCACTTCTGTTGATGAAGGTTCAACAGTATCTCTCCTGAGATTCTTCGAGGTTAACTTATCTCTGTCAACCCACTCCTTGCGGACAATGTGCACTTGAAAACTCAAAGAAGAGAAACAATTGAAACTTATTCAATACTTCACCAGTTTACGCATTCAAACCATGAACAACATATAACAACATAATAATGAACACAAATACATAAACACACTATATGCAGGAAAAACTGTTTTTGTATTATCTATGTGAGTGTCTCCTAAGCGCTCTGTGAAAATTCGATTTTTTTCTAACACTCATTTAACTCTGCAAACACAACGTGCAATCAACCGAAATTTGTCAAGCCATCATTCCTTAACAAATCCCACAACATTCATAAACCAATTTGATTTAAGAAAACATTCAGATTTCATTTTCTTTCCGATCTCTTCTCTGCTCTGTAATAATTTTCGAGCACTAGCCCCTTTCTCTGAGTCCCCAATCCATGTGATCACGGGCCATGACCAAGCGCTAGATCACTAGGTGCTTACTCGGGCCTTTGGCTTCAGAAGATTTCAAAGCACCACACAACAATCTCTCGGAGTTCTAGATTACCGAACTCGCGACGTAGGGTGGATCAACCATCCATGTCTACTTAGAATCTGACAACTGACACTTACTATGGAACCTCAGGTGTCTGAGTTCCAGGTCTTTGGGTCTTTGGGACTTCGAAGCTTCGGAGGATCTCACATCCACACATCCGAACTATTAATCTCTGAACATTCCCAATCACCTTTGGTGACGTCATTACATCACATCACTTAACATTTTCCAATTGCGGGGGCATGCAACGGTGGTTTGGAGTAACCCGCCTTTCATCCCGCAATTCTTTTGATGTTGACACGTAACCCCTCAGTGAAACCGTAGTTTGGATTGCGGGATCGCCTTGAATAATTAACTTCCGTGTGAATTGGGTCCCTGCAATTCCTCCTGGCCGTTGATCTGGATGTATCGTGATCAATGCTAGTGTGGGTCCTCCGACCTTTAACTACATTACGTAACCTCAACCCCACTAGCCCTGCTCATACGGAAAGCCACATGGCAGAATACTAGTGGTTGATACGTGGCCCATTCAAATGGGTAACACGTGTCACGTTCCAAATGCCATTTCAATCTTCCATGGTTCGGAATCCACTTACACTTGGCACACAACCCATGTGTCCACGTCACCTCCAGGTGATGTCATCATGACCCACCACTTCGGCTCTTCAGGCTTTGGAGCTTTAGACTTCAGGAGTTTCAACTCCTCTACGCTCACTTTTTCCCGGAGCGCTTTCCATCAGTGTTCACGATCTACCGACGCGTGTCCTCCTTCATGTTCAATGACTATGAGTGATTTCGGCACTTCGGCCTTCGGGAGTTTCAAACTCACAACACTTGCCTCCTCACGAAGTGCTTCCACCCGAAGTACACGATCTCTTGAGCTATGTCCTTCGCAATGGATGGTTGCGATCTACTTCGGCCTTCGAGACTTCGAGAGTTTGTCACACTCCACACTTGAAATCCTCCAAAGTGACTTTCCCTGAAGTCTCAAATCTGTTGACACGTGTCCCTCTTAACGGACTGTCTAGATTAACTCCGGACTTTGGAGCTTCTGAAGCTTTCTCCCTTCACCACTGCGTTTGACCTTTCAACATTGGTTGATCCAACGGTCGAGCTCTTCTCCCAGATCTACAGTGTAGATCCACTTCGGGGCTTTGAAGCTTCGGGCTTTGGGCTTTCTCTTATTTTGCATCAACTTCACCAAAGTTGCGAAGTCCGAAGGGCTTCCAGGTTAACCCTTCTACACCCTCTCCAGATCTGACGATCGTAAGGGTTTTCCCTTCTCTTTCGAGCAGATCCTACGGTTCACATTACTCTGCGGTCCAACACCACTTCTATCGTGGTTTTACGATACCGCTACTCCTCCTGAGATTCTTAACACGACCAAGGTAACCTCTTGGCACTCAAGAACATTTTGAGGTTCGAAATTGGTTCCTCCAGACACAATTTCACTTGAACCTTGAGTCCAATGACCACTTACCCAGCCCATCCAAGCTCTGTGTTGAAACCTTGGGTCAAAACTTGAATTTTGTCCATTTCGACAACAACTCCTTCTGAAACTCTTACTTCAACTTCCACTAACATGGCCCATCCAGGCTCAGTGTTGAAACCTTGCTCTGATACCATATTGTAACATCCCCGACCCTCCAGAGATCGGGTAATGCTACCACGTGAAATATACACTTATATGATATATATATGCATTTTAATGAATTTAAAACACTTAATAACGATAAACATAGAATTGAAACTACTAGTTCAAAATCAATGGAATTAACCGTAATTCATATACGCAATGGAATACATGATAACATTCAAGCATCACAAAACATGTATAAAATACATAATTAATCACATCAATGATACTTATCTTTTAGATGGAGTAAATCCACCAACTATGTGCAGACCTTCCACGAACCTCCCAGCCTTAGACCGTGCTGCTCATCACTCTCAGCAGTAGGTCACCCCCGAACTGGGACTAAACTCCATCGGACAAGGGAATTCTAGGCTTGGCAAAGACAACAAGGAAGTTGCACAAAGCAACAGGAAGGATCTTTTATCCCAGGAGCCAGTTATGCCCACAACCCACAGACCCTCATTCCCCACATGCCTACTCCACCCCAGGAGGATGCACCTTCACTAATACAAGTCCACTACCTATTACCCCTCCCTTACCTTAGGCTTCAATAACAGGCTAGACCAGAAGTCTCAGAGTACTGTAGATGCTACGAGACTCCCTTCCAGAAGAACTCACTTCATAACAAACTCTCTCACCTAAGAGAGTTACTCACAGGCCTAAAAACCTGCCTCTTCAACCAGTCCTCGACTCAGCTACAATCGAGTATGGGTGACAACAAAAACAACAGGGAAAAATGGTTATGGAAACCCAAAAGGCAACAGCCTAATGCTAAGTCACAACACCGCTCAAGCGACTACAATTGCATCGGGCCTCGCAAGAATCAACATAGGAAAACTTCAAGGTTTCTATTTTTATAGATGCGTGAGGCTATGCAGAGGTCAGATGACGGAGGTCTTGGGTTCAAACGGAGGATGGGAGAATGGACAGAACGAACTTAGGCGGAGGATGGCAGAATGACCAGCGAACCCCCAACATAGTTGACGCTTCAACTTTTAACTGCATGAGCCCAGGTCGACACTTGTCTTCCTAGAGCTGCATGCACTCCATTTAGCCTACGTCCCCTTTCTAGGAACTTAGGATAAAAAAAACATATCATGTCCACCTTAGTCTTCAGGAATTAATATTAAAATATTATTCCTCTAGAGGTAAGCCCCCTAGCTTAGCCCTTAGGCCCACATACTTATCCCCCTCCCTTGCCCAACCTTGTGGAAGCTTAGTCCCCCATCACTCTTTCTTCGTGGTTGGTCTACACACAACGATGTTTTTATATTAACAAAGTGCATAATTACATGTACAAAACAAGCTCCTAGCCTTTAACACCTAGGCTCTCTGGCCTACTTGCACATAATCTTACCAGCTTACAATTGCTCGGCTCACCAGCCTACAAAACATGTTTACAATACATAGTTATAACTGGGGCTCGTCCTTGGGGTATTACAGGATTCCTCCACCATATCCAATAGATCGTTTCCCACAAGGTCGAAAAAAGCGATGAAGAACTCCATGGTCCATCCATTGGGACCTGGGCTCTTATATTTCTTAAAAGAAAGAAGCACTTTCTTTAACTCTTCTAAATTGACTGGATTGGCTAGAGAGTTTGAATCTGCCTCTGTAACCATATGAGGAAAGAGTCCAACCTGTTTGCATTGTTGCGCGGATAATTGTTGTCCCTGTTCTTTGAAGAAATTGTCAAAATACCTCACGGCCTCTACTTTTATCTTCTCCTGGCCTATATGTTGTTGCCCAGATGAGTCCACAATTTCCCATATGTGTTTCCTATTTCTCCTAAAGCTGGCGAAATGGTGAAAAAACTTTGTGTTTTGGTCGCCGCTCTTTATCCATATAGCTCTGCTGCGCTGCCTCCATAAATCTTCTTTTGATTTTAAAAGGTTATTGCGTTCCTGTTCTAAGCCAATTAATAACTTTTCCTTATCTGCAGTTAGATCACCGTTGACCCGTTGAAATAAGATCTCATTAATATCGGATTCCAACTGTTCCATTTTCAACAAATTAATCTTGTTCTTTTCACTAATCCAAAGCTTGGTTATATATTTTAACTCTTTTAATTTCCAGAAAATTCTATGTTGTTTTCCACCTTCAGAAAGAAACCGAGGATCCGACCAGGTCTCATGTACAAGAGAGATATATCCTTTATCCGTGAGCCAATGCGGGTTGAGCTTAAAAGGATAGGGTTTAAAACTTTCTCTGATCTCTAATTGCAAAAGAATAGGTGCATGATTGGATATAAATGGGTATTCCACCCAAGAATGGTGAATACCAACTTTTGTGAGAAGCTCTTCCGATACATAGAACCTGTCTAACTGCTTAGTTATAGAGTTGGATCCTTGGTGGCGATTTCTCCATGTAGGGACGATATTGTCTGGTTTCACATCGACCATGTGATTGTTTTGAAAAAGAGTTTTTAAATATTCAAATAGTGGACTCGACAGTGACGACCCTCCCCAAATTTCACTAGGGAACACGGGGAAATTCAAATCTCCAGCTAGAATTAAAGTTTCATGCAACAAAATTCCTCTTTCCTCTACTGCTTTCCAGAAGACCCTCCGCTCCACGCAAGGACCATATGTATTTAGACTAAGAAGCTCGCTCTTATTTGCAATGCATTAACCTGTCAATAGTAAGCCACCAATGGATAGATAAGGGACCAGATTAAAGATTGCAGGGTCCCAAGCAACCATGAGCCCTCCCGAATTCCCAACAACATTTAACGCACATACAACCCAAGATGGTTGGAGGCCACGCATGTATGGAATCGCTTTTTGTTTAGGAACCAAGGTTTCTTGAAATAATATGATGTCCGGGTGAGTCTTGTCCAAGAGGCATCTCACAGAGGCAGTTTAAAGGGGGGCACCCACCCCTCGAAGGTTGAGGGAAAGAATGATCATTATCTAGCCCTTGCAAGGGCCTTCACTAATCTAAGTGCCCCACCATTTGTGGAAGTTGAAGTAGAATCAGGTTGTTGTGCAGAAGAGGGAGTGACCTTCTTCCTGACACTACGGGTTTTAATGGGTGAGTATTCTATCCCCAAACCGCGTGACCAAGAAAAATCTTTCCCTATGTCCGATACAGTCGGACGAGACATGCTAGCAGAGCCATCTAGAGGTTGTTTTTTATACAAATAATTTCCCAAATATGTCGATAGAGGGATAGTGGAGGAGTGGTCCCGCAAGTAAGACATAAGGGAAACAAGAACCTCGTTTAAAGTGGTGTCAGTTTCCACAGATTCCTGAAAAACCCAGAAGGATGGTAGAAGAATAGGGAAGGTTAGCAGGCGAAGAGGGAAGGGGGCCAGAAGGTAGAGTGAGATCCGGCGTTGATGAGATTTCAGAGGGAGCAGGAGATATTTCTAGAGGAGACGTCAGCCTATGAGAAACAAGAGAGGCACAAGTTGGTTGAGGCAAATTCCTTGCCTCTTTTGAAATCTATGAAAGGGTGTCTTTATTTGTCAAACCAACACTCGCCAAAAATAAATTTTATGTATAAATTTATTATATAAAATTATTATAGTAGTAATAAATATATGAGAATTCATGGATTTAATTGTAAAGAAGGAAAAAATGTACCATGAAGAAAATGACATTTTATGGTTTTTGAGAATCTTGGAGTCGAGGAAGAGCTTGTAGACTACCCATGAGATTCCATGGAAGCCTTATTGATCTTCTTCAATGGAGGCTTAAAGGGCTTCCTGGAAGGATTTTTTTTTAGTATGGGTATGGTCTCATCCTTAAGGGAGCAATCATCTTTGAGGTTGAGCCTATCTTCTCAAACTTTGGGACAAATGCAAGGGTGGGTGTCCTCAGTGGATACAGAAAAATTGTCATAAGGACAGATGTTGTCATTAATCCCAAGGGCTTGATAGTGGATGGAAGGACAAAAAGGCAAGTTGGAACTAACACCTCATTAAGCATCAATAATTGTTCTCAGTCGTAGTAATTGTCCTCAGTCGCCACTCCCTAACAATGAGTTAGTGGGAGGAAATACCTTGATGACCTTGTTTTCATTGTTTTTACTCTAGAAATTTTGATGTTCAATAAAGCCATGAAGCTTTCATGGTTACAACCATTGTTTTTTGGTTGATAATGGAGGCATCAAAGAGTTCATAGGTGTGAAAAGACACTATTGAAGAAGTAGAGGTTGTAATTGGACTGAAAGGTAAAATCTTGCTAGTTAAAGAGGTAAAGAAGCTTTGGGAATGTGTTAAGCCATAAATGGTTAACTCTAAGTTGGTGCTAGGTGGGGATGTTACTATGGCCTAGGTAGTAGAGTTTTCAAATAAAACCCCAAATGGATGTTTTTACAACAGGTTTATTTCAAAGAAGAATTTTTCTAGCTAGGTTAAAAGCCATTGGAATATGTTGTCAGGCTATTCGTTGACCTTTGACATGTTGGTCAAGGGATGGCTTTCCTTCCATTTTAGATTGAAGGAAGGTGTAAGCATTATTGCTCAAGGTAAGTGATTTTGGGGTTCTGCATACTTATTGTTAAAGAAATGGACACTAGAGTTTGATCACAAAGTCAAATGGGCTACTAAACACCCAATGTGTGTCAAGTTGTTTGGTCTAGCATTTTAGTAATGAATTGTCAAAGCTCTCAAGGCTATCATAAACTAGCTTGGAAATTTTGTGGAGGTGGATGATTATTTTACATAGTCCACAGGCCATTTGGTTGCATGTATTTTGGTGGAGTTAGATGTGAAAAATGGTTGATAAAAGGCCATCAAAATAGAGGTGGGTAGTTGTATTTACACCTAGAGCCTAGATTATGTTGGATATACGTTATGCTACTCCAGATGTCATGCATATGGCCATTTGGTAAAGGATTGCTTGTTGAAATTTCATGGAATTTCATGGAGAAGGAAATATAGTGGTGTTGGGGGATTGGTGAACAAGAAAGAGGCACATCCTAAAAAGGAAGTTCAGGGGTATCATAGCCATGACCATCAAATGAGGCCAAGAGATGTTGTAGTAATAGTTGCACTTGGAAGTGAAGAACGAGGCCCATATGTATTGTTAACTAGTGAGAAAGTGGTGGAAGTCAAGGAGTTCAAGCACACACTAGAGGAGCTTCTGAAGGTAAATCTAGGGACATCACTTCAGGAGTGAGTGGAATTGAGTGCAGAGCTATCACAAGAAACTGATCATTCTAACAAGTCGTTTTTCTCTTCGAAAGATGATTTAGGAATTTCTAAAAATAGTACACTTTTGGAATCTTGGTCTATAGGCTTGAAGGGAATAAGAAATGTCCATTTAAGAAACCAAGGAAGGTAATTTTGGCTAAGGATGGGAAATCTCAGTTTGTGGGTGTACTTGATGGGAATTGAAGAGTCTCCCTTACAGAGGATGGTATACTCATCTCAAATGGGAAGGAGACTTTGGGTGAAAATGGGGTCCTACCTTCTTCTAATCCCGAAGAGAGGAACTATATTTCTAGGTCTCTTATATACCCCTTCAGATCTAGAAAGGGTACATGGTGTGTTGAGGATGGTATGGTTGAAGGGGGTTTGGGGAGAGGTAAGGGGAAGGATGGGCATATTTCAGTAAGAGGTATGAAATTGTACATCGCTTTGACCCAAAATAAAGCAGTTAGAGAAGTAATGGTAGGGAAGCAACAAACTCTTATAGGAGCCCTTAGAGTATGGAAATCCCTAGGTAAGGGTAACCCATGTTAGTGTCCCTTAATATAAGGGGCTTGGGAAATGCCTCTAAGAAACTATCCTTGATTAGGCTTGTGGACATTCATATGCCTATGATTTTGATCCAAGAAACCTTGGGGAAAGAAAAAAATTGATATAAGAGCTTTCTAAATCGTGGAAGGATTGGGTTTTTTTTCTTTCTATTGATGTGGTTGGGTGATTTGGGTGGTTATTAATTGGTTGGAGGAGATGATTAATTAGATTGATGTATTCTATGTTTCTGGATTCAAGGATAAGAGTTTTCCTCTTTGTTGCGGTGTCGAGGAGGTATTTTTCAATGCTAAATGTGTATGGGCTATACGAGTATAGACTTCCCTTTTGGGATAAGTTGTTGAGCCAAACATTTTTAAAAGAAGGAACCCTCATTCTAGGTGGTGACCTGAATTTTACCTTTTAAAGAGAAGAAATTCGGGGGAACGTTTCATGAGAAGACTCTTTGGCTAATTACTTTATTCACAAGTTTAAGGAAGTTGGTTTAGTAGTAGATGTGGAACCTATAGAGTTGTCCCCAACTTGGAGGAATTCAAGATTGGAGGAAGAGAGGATATCTAAAAGATTATACATATTTCTTCTATTTGAATCTGTTTTGAATGATTTTGAAAGGTTAGGGTCATGGATTGAGGTGGGGGGGGGGGATTTGTGTTAATGTTTAAGCCATTATTATAGTTATTTGCATTTCAATAGATAACAACAACATAAGACAAGATCATTGA